>WHVA01000427.1:0-99998 GCA_015179125.1 Gautieria morchelliformis
GTGGGGTCGGCATTCTTCTTCTTGCCCAAAAACCGGGACAGAAGGGAGGGCATGGCTACCAGTGGGGTAGAAAAATGATACTGTAAGGACCGGCAGTTTGATCGTCAAATGGTACAAAGCGTGACAATGCGAAAGAAGTTGAGAAGCGCTCAGGCGGAGCGCGGAGCCAAAGTCACGTCTCCCGCCGCCTAACCCGGATGCATATGCAATCGTCGTCGGGACGTCGGCCTGTCTTTAAAATATCAGCTGGTCAAAAGTCACTACAGCGATACTATACTAGCTTCCTCGTCCTCATTATCCACAGTCTTCGCTTGTTCTTCGTCGACGACTACGATATCTATGAATTTTCTCGTGTTATGTATGCCAGAGAGAAGGGACCCGGATTCCACTCACTGAGATCAGGGCTTCAGCTTCAGCTTCTCATACAACCGGCCTTGCTTGAACAGATGCATTCATGCCTTGGGAATTCCACAGCGTCCGTCTGTCTCTACAGCGCAACATATACACCCGTCTGTCTTTCTGCAGCCGATAAGATGCGCTGCTCACTTCAAGGAGTCCCCTGGGTTCTTCGCACGTTGGACAAGGGCACGTCTGTCTCTCGAGGCCAGGTTGCCCAATCGTCGAGTCGAGTCGCATGGTGGTACAGCTGATAAGATTACAGACTCTCAGGCGGTTCTTTTCGGTTTCCGGGACGAAGCCGACGATCGCGACCCAGTGGGCATTATTTCGGAGTCACATTGGTTTTATTGAGGATACGTGTGAGTTACTTATGAGCTACTTATGTACACCATGACTGAACTCTTGCGACCGAATACAGGGCTCGATTCTTTAAGTTTCGAGGGCGCCTTGCATCGGAGTGCATACTATGGCGATTTATACTCTACTCTTCAGAGCCGGATCATCAGCGATCGCGCGACCTATACACGTCCTTCGACTGTGAATGTACAGCAAGACTTCGAATGCATGATACGAAGATCCCGAGCCGCACGGGAGTGATTTACGTAGTCAAAGAAAGTCGAGGTAACTCAATGTTGTGAGTAAACCCTGTAGCATAATAAGTATAAACCACAACATTGCCCATCGTATCACCGCAATATAGGTTCTATTTTCATGAATCTACATATGCTTAACCATGCGAGATGCATGTGCCCCGAATGTACAAGTTTAAAAAGTGTCGCCAAACGTATACGTAGCCCGGACGCGGAATCCATTCAGTCCGCGAGTGACCTGAGTGCCTAAACTTTCACGGGTTCTATGTTCCAGTATTCCTTTGTAATGTGCCGCTCAATCTCAGTGAAAGGCAAGATAGGGTGCAAGAGACGAGCTGACCTCCGCATAGACCATAATGGCGCGGTCTGAACTGAACTTGCCCATCTACCGTGTGCATCGTGTAAGTCAGGCACTTGTTTAAGTATCACCCTACACACGCACTTTTGCCACAGTCATGATCGACTTCTGGAGCCAGCTTTCGCGGTCAGCGAATATTTGGTCCACCGTCTCGTTCGCCATCAAATCTGTTCGTGCAAGAGGGCTCCAATGCTGTAATTGTCATGGTATGCCGGAGGTACTCACAGGAATCAAAGTCATCCTGTCGAATCCAGATGAGACTATTACCACATGTATAATTGAGGAAGAATGCGACTAACCGTAATAAGGTAGTAATCTCCTTGGCGAATAGTGTTCAACAACCTGCAGCTTGGTCAAGCCATCCCTGTGATTGCAAATCGCGAAATCACTCACGGCTCAAACACTCCAGCGTCACCAAAGCGCCCACTGGAAATCTCATTGAGCACGACAGCCAACTTCGCTGATTTCTGCTCCACAGGAACCGGATGATATGTGTGCTCATATCTCATGCCTTCGACAGTCGGCGCCAAATGACCGAAAAAGAACACCTTGAATGCATATGTCAATCGAGTGCCTAAGCCTTCATAATCGATCTGATACCTGATCTTCCCCAATTTCCTCCGCAATTTCAATATTCGCGCCGTCCACGGTCCCTGCAGGTCAGTAATGGTAATTAGTCACAGATACAACGAGCCGAGCCAGAGCCGAGCCAAAGCCTACCCAGAAGAAGGCCACCATTCAAGCAAAACTTGGGTAGGCATCAGCAAAACAAAGGCAACATAACACCCTGATCAACACACCTTCATATTCGACGTCCCTGATGCCTCAGTGCCCGCTGTTGAGATATGCTGGCTAATGTCACTCTACCCAGCTACGTCAGACCAGAGCACGTATCGTAACCGACATGTTACACACCGCGGGAATAATGAGCTCGGCCAACGATACCTGATTGATCATTAGCTACGAGGAGCTGGCACAAACATGTATGAACTTACGCTATAATCCGGAAGGAATACCAAGGTTAGATAGTCCTTGGTATCGGGATCCTGATTGATAACCTTGGACACTGTGACAATCAGGCGGATAGTCTATGTTGGTATCCCTCAGTCGAACGGAATCGGATTAGCTGCACCGGAGTCATAAACACACCAATTTAGCCATGAAATCTTTCAGAGAAAGGTATGTCAATATCTGTTATGTAAAGTAAAATAGTACTGACATCCAGGTGCGGCCTTTCCTGCGAACAGAACGACGCGTGGAACAACTTTTTCCCTCTCTTCGACAGTCATGCTTTTGATGCTGAGGTAACGCTAAAAAAGCGTGTTTATGGTGTCATGGGGAACCTAGTCAGTGCCGAGACGTACGTGAATAACACCGAGAATGTTTAAGGTTTGACTATGAACCCTTGTAAATCTCTTATTTTATGTCCGGTTCCACATCCTACGCACCGCTTATATTCATGGATCCGCTTGCACTGTGGACAAGATCAATCATCTGTACTTCTTCATCTCTGCAGAAAGTGAGTTACCTGGACGTCAAAAAGATGCTCTGGGTTAAGCTTGACGCCGAGTGCAGACTCCACATATAAAGACAAGCGTTCCTTATTCGCGCGTTTCGTAGCTGCCCACTTAGCCTGGAGTGCTGGCTCTCTAGCGTACTTGGTCAATCTTTTGAGGAGCGTGAGGTCTTTCAACCATGCTGCCTTTGGAAGTTGGATTGTCTCGCTGATGAGTTCGCTCAGGCCTGGGTTGCACTGGATGACGGACAGGTCAGCCCACCTCAAAAACAAATAAAAAATGGAATGGATGTAACCTGGTCCAACCAACGGCGAGGAGTGATGCCGTTCGTGACGTTCCCGAACCTGTGTTAATGTGATCAGAGCAACCCAGAGACCAGATCTACGATCAGCGTACTTGGAAATTCCAAAGACGTCGACCATGTCCTTCATTATCGTCTTTCTCACGAGGTCAGAATGCAATTCCGCCACACCATTGACTTTGCGGCTGCCTGTTGGATAACCAATCAGTCAACGAAAGGTCCTCTCCACGACACCACTCCGGTTGCTCACCAATGCATGCCAGGTTAGCCATGCGTACATACTGAGGATGGCCTTCCTGTATCAATGACACGCGCTCCAATTTCCCTATATCGCCAGGAAATTTCTTCTCGACCGCCTGCAGAAATGCTAAGTTGATGTCGAAAATGATCTGCATGTGACGCGGTAATAGGTGGGCCAGAAGCGGCACAGGCCATTTCTCAAGAGCCTCGGGCAGAACAGTGTGGTTCGTGTAGAAAAACGTGCGCGTGACAATGCTCCAGGCGACGTCCCACTGAATATCTTCCTCGTCGACTAGGATGCGCTGGAGCTCGACAATCGCGAGAGTAGGATGAGTATCGTTAAGTTGGATAGCAGCGTATTCCGGCAGTTCCGTAAATGGCTTCTCAAGATTTCTGAACCGCCTCAAGATGTCTGACAGGCTTGCAGCTGTCCAGAAGTACTGTTGTTTGAGCCTGCATACATACTCGTCATACCAAACATATTAAAAGACCAAAGAGGCGGTAGAAAGACGCACCTCAATTCTTTCCCCACAGAATGGTTGTCATTGGGATATAGGACTGAGGTAATCTGCTCTGCAGAAGTGCTCGCCTCCACCGCCCGTTCATAATCGCCTGCATTGAAACTTTGCAGATCGAACCCACGTTTTGGCTTGGAACTGAGTGTATGCGTAAGAACAACGGAAAGATATATAACCAATCAAGGCACTTACTCCCATAGCCTGATGGAGTTCGTCGTCTTAGTCGCGTATCCGGGGACAGGGACATCATGGGCCACAGCAACGACTTCTTGACCTCCAGACTGCAAAACACTAGCTTTCAAAATGTGTGACGACACGCAGGAATATGCAGCCATACCCAGATGGCCTTGCCATTCCCTGTACGCTCTGCCTGACCATAGAATCTAACATCGACTGTCACATCCAATCGTGGTATCTCCCATGGATAAAGGCCGGGGTTAAGCCATGGATCGGGTGCCTCGAGTTGCGAGCCATCGGTAGCAATCAACTGCTGGAAGATGCCATATTTGTATCTCAGCCCATAGCCCCATACAGGAAGCTCTGTAGTCGCGCTGGAATCTAGGTAGCAGGCAGCGAGCCGGCCAAGACCTCCGTTTCCCAAACCCGCATCTCGTTCATTATCGATGAGATCTTCCAAGTTAAAGCCAAGCTTGCCAGTGCTTTTTTTGTACTTGTCTCTCATACCAAGATTGAGCAGTGCGTTGTCGAGGCTACGTCCCATAAGGAACTCGAGCTGAAACCCATTCAGAGGTTGGCGCTGTGCTCAGAATCAATGCCTCATACCGATAGATAGTATGCCCGCTTAGGGGCTTTGCGAGTATACTGCATCTGGGTGTCATTCCAATTGACAAGCAAGTCGTCACGAACAGCGAACGCAGTCGCCTGATAAGCGCCAAGGTCATCTAGACTGTGCCTACGGTTCGACTGTCAATTGATACTTGGCTGCTAAGAAGAGAGCAGTGGGATGACAAACGGCTGTTGGGCAAGAGTGGTTTGGACATGGTGTACAATGTTCTCGGTAATCTGAGGCACGTCTGCAAGTACGTATAAACCGTGTGAAGAATTGGAGCGCAATGATTTCTTACCAGAAGCAACGTCCCGTAGGCCTGCCTTCCACGCGGCTTCGTCACCTCTGGGCCAGATTTCCTTGCCATCCTTGGTAGTTTCGGGCAAGTAACCTATGCAACTTAAATAGAGTACTCTTGCTGGTCGTGTCTTATACTCAAACTTACCTGTGGGTGTTCTCTGGTGGTGACGTTTAGGCCTGGGTGGCGGTTTGCCAATTTGTTGAGGGTCAATAGACATGACGGTGGAGGAAGGCCGGGAGGAAAAACAGCAGATAGTGAAATTTCGTATGCCGCTGCCAAGGTGGACCACTCTCTTCGGGTACTCCTGTTGTTACTTCGGATGACGTATACGTCGTCGGCCCCCACTGTGTTATCTGCCCCACTGGCGGCCCGCAGGTACTGCTTCACATGCGATACGATTGGTCCCTAAGTCGCGTGGAATCTCCCAGCCTGTCCTTGATATATCAAAGCTCGCCAACCACAAAGTCCGACACGCTGGTCTGGCCTCTCACAATCTTTCAAATAAAGCCTATAGATTTGAAACGAAATTCCATTGATTGCCATGCACTATCGTTGGGAACTTGAGTTGTGTTCTGCAGCCGCCACGATACACTAATGTCAAAGATGTTGCAGCGCGCTGAAATCTCAGGTACTTCCGCCTCGATGCCGCCCCTCTTAGATTTCTTATAACCTACCTGAACCATTTCCGTGTTTAAGCTCGCTGGATATCAAGAACGTGCCCTGGAATGCAGAGGAATCATGCCAAGAAGCAAAGCAGCTGAGCTGTGGTTCCAGAAAAGAAGCGAGATTGACCCCTCGATGCCCTCTACAGCGTTCACGAAGACATGTCATCCTTGCGCAGCTCAGAACCGGACATGTACCCCTGAACAAACACCTAGGAAAGGAGAACGCGACGACATGCCCTGCGTGTAAAAGACCATTTCCTCTTCAGATGCCCAGAATTGGGAGCGGTGCCGAGTCATCGCGATACTGACCGGCCGTGACTTACAAATACACGTATTTCCCCCATCCGTTTGTAACGCCCCACAACACCAAGTCGGTGTTGCCCCCTTCCTCTGCATCCCCTCTCCACAAAAATCCAACAGGGTACAGGAAGCAGAGAAGGGAACTGGTAACGAAGTTGCATAGAGGAGCTCGGTGAGAGCTGGCCAGGCCCAAAGCAATATTGACACCGCTGTTCAAATGCATACACCACACGAAGCGCCTCACAAAGACCTACGACGACCTAATGCTACCACAAGACGAGGAGAGGGAGAGCGCATAGAGGCACGGCCCGGGGAAAAGGACGGGATACATGGCAACTTGATACCGCAGCGGGATGAGGAAAGGGAGAGGGATAGGGACACAGGGACTGAATGGGAAACGCAAGTCGCAAGGACACTACCTCGCCTACACGGGCACGGACACGCTCAGGGCCCCGCCCATCGAGCTCAAGCACAGATAGAGAAATAAAGGGCTGGGAGAAAACACGTGTTGCAAGGCGCTTTGTATCTAACGGCTGTGATGAGATCATCCACGAAGTTGTCTGTGGACAACACTTCACGGACGATTTCCCATTACTGCTATTGGCTACGGGTACATAGACAACACCCGGAAGATAATTCGTACAGTAGGGCGCCGCCCCAAAAGACAATAAATTGGATAAATAAATAAAACGAAGAGAGAAAAAAAAAAAAGGAACCTGCCCGGACATCACCAAAAACCATTGACCAGTCGTTTGGAATGCCCAAAGTGTCTGGTGATGTTTGATAGCTAGTAATAGGCGAGAACACTTGATCAGTTACATTCCAGGGTCGTTCGATCTTCGGATTACGCCCGACGGCAGTTCTCCTTTACCGTGCGGCACTGAAAAGCTTCGAGGTGAAGGTGGACAGCGAAGGACAGCCAACATCTAACATACAACTTGAAGGCTGACCTGGTCGCTTGGAGAAGGCGACGTTAAAGACTCGCAATAATCTGGGACAGTTCCAGCTGTCTTGCGTTGAACGAAAACCAGGTGTAAGTTCACCTAGTTTCCCCTGTCTAGCTTTAAACCGATCCTGATGCCTTGACAGTTACTTGGCATCAATTACCTACCGCTATAGAGGTCCTGGGTTCTAGAATATTATGGTATTGCTAGGAACTAGGCACATCCCTGCAGCGGCGCTGCTGCCTGCCAACTTGCTGATACCTGAATCGGGCGGGATTGCTCCGTGGAAGAGCATCGTCGCAACTTTGTAATGGTCTATCGGCTCCTGACCACGACGGTCATGTATTTCTCTCCAATTTCCACAGCAAAAGAACGCGGCCACATGCGCATGTCATCCGATGGGGCCATCTAACTTGTCTTTGAAATGCACCATCATCCCGTTGCGGCCACACCTGATACCAAGGAATATCCAACGTTCCTTCGATGTCTCGCTCCATTCGGGTAGGATCTGTACCTTCAGGCTCATCTCGTCTTAGGCATGTTGTCATCATGAGTATCCGGATACGATATATTGGTATTCTCCCTGGGAGCTCCCGACAATGAATGTAGATGATGTTGGACATCAAGGGCTCTCTGCCTCTCAGAGGACAGCTTTCCCAGGGCGTTGGCCACTTCGTCGGATATAGTCTCGACGATGTCATCTGTCCCACCGCAATTGATCGTGATGTCGTCGAGTTCTAGATACTCCCGGCGGGGGGAGCAGGGGAAAAAGCTGATTGGCACTAGGCACCTGGTATCTCTGGAGAGTTTACTAAATTTCTTTGTACATGTAGATACCTATACAAAGAAATTTAGTAACCTCTCTAGGGATACCAACCATATACTGGGAGGTGAGGTTGCCTGGGGAATATTTGATCTTGAAACACTTTGGCAAGGGCGACGTTGGGCTGCCGTGCGATTATTTCAATAAAACAAAAATGTCTGACACGTACATTGGCAAGACGCTGATTTACCAGTGCGTAGTTCACCGGGCATGTCAAATGCACAGACTGGGAGACGTCTATTGTCACGAGAGTCGTGGTAATTTAGATACTTCACAAATCGATGAACCATCTTCAACCCAAGCCGGTGCTATGAACAGCAACAGGCTGAGGCATTATGTAGACGTAGACGATCATCACATGCTGCTCAAAAAGCGAGCTGTTGCGAATAAACAAGCGGACGACAATGGGATTGCGCGGGACTGTAACATGGTGATGTTCAGCTTACGATGTGATCGTTAGTTTACCGCTGGAGGAAGGTGGGAGAGTGAATGCTCCGGGAGGAATGAATAGTAATGCACTGCAAGTGGTGACGTAACAAGCCACAATGCGTTCGTTCGGTTGGCACAGAGCAGGAGGAAGGTGGCAGATTGAACGCTCTGGGCAGAATGAATAGTAATACACTGCAAGTGGTGACATAAGAAGCCACGGTGCGCTCACTCGGTTGCCACAGACCAGATGGGACTTGAAAGGGATGCAAAAAAAACGTTGGCAGTGCTTTGTGATTACGATGTGATGCTTCATCGATGCTAGAGCACAGAGCAGAGGGTGGAATTCTTGGCGGTGCTCTCAAAAAAGCACCACGGGATCACCATGCCAAGATGGATAATAAACGGTAGATAATCACCTGGCTTTGACCGGGTATTACTCTGGCAAGTGTAGTTCTTAGTCACTAAACCAATTTCATTCTGGGTGTTGGTCTCACCATACGGTAAGAATATACCTACACTCAGCGCGTGGTGAGGAGCCAGAAGCCATATCGCAGTGACTTGAATGGTCGATTGTTATGTACAAAATTGAACACGTCTCCGTCGAATCGTCTCGCCGATGCGGGGTATGCGTATCCAGAACCTGGGTGGTAGCCTCACCATGGTTTCGGAACTCTGGCGCCGTAGTCACCCGCAAGAAGCTGTGGAGCACTCAGCAGACGAAGCCTTTACGGAGCATCTACGGTAACGTAACCAGTGGACCGCCGAAAGCGCTTCGAGTTCGAGGTGTTCTAACGTATGTGATGTGTGTCAGCAATTCACACACTCTCTAGTCAGCCCTCACAAGCCGTCAAAATAAAAATAAATAAAAAGAAACCTCTCACAAACACGTATCAACCGTCCAACGCATGTATCAAGCGTAATGCATCGAGCACAAAGGCATAGCTAAACCGGCTCCATCCCGGGAATTGCCCGAAATAATGAAAAAGCTAGAGAACCAGGTACAAGATCAGTGAAGAACACGGCCGAGGGTCGTAATGCGCATGTGTGAGAAAGTACCGTACGCATGTGCACCGCACGGACCCTATGATATGCGATGGGTACCGGCGATGCACATGCGTACGCACTATGATCAGAATTTGTACCTATGCGAGAGGACTACAGCACCGACGTTGGTACCATCAGCGCACGGCGGGGCACGTGGTGTAGGGACGAGGGCATTTAGCGAGGTGAGATACGTGGCGTGAAAGCGTGTGATATGTGGAAGTGCGTGGGAAGGGTGTAGGCCCCGGGCATCGTCTGTGCCTAATGTCGATCGTGAGCCTGGCTCGTGACTGTGCTATAAGCCCTCAAAGCTTCCAAGACAAATCAGAACTCCAGAAAGTGAATAATATACCATTGCACACAGTCTCCCCCCCACCCACAGAACTTAGCCATCCATCTGATAATTTCAACAATCTCGCCCACCAGACAACGCGTTAGGCCAGCATCAGAACACCCAGCACAACGCCACCACGAAAACGCGTGACACAAGAAATGTGGATGACAGACAGGCTGAGCAGTGTGACTGTAGGCTTCAGCGTCAAGCAGGAAACGATAGAACGCCGAGCTGAGTCAACATGCGAAGCGGGCGAGGGTACGGGGAGTGAATGCGGGAGGCGTTAGTGCTGTACCTGGGAGACCGAAGCCAGAGAAGCCAGAAGCCCCAGGAACAAGACTCTAGAAGCTGAGAAGATAAACAGAAGAAGACAGAAAGAGAATATTATCATCTCGAGGTGAGTCCGACCCCCGAAAGATATTTTCAATCTGGTGGGCAGCCGTACTGCTAGTGGAAGAGTTCCTAGCGTTGTGGCGTCGTTCCAACAACAGGTCACGCTGTTTCATTCTCCGCTCTAATCTGGGCGCATGGCGCATCGACTGTTGGTCGTTCGAGCTCGCTCCCAATGGCCTGCCACCATATCGTCGCGAGATTCGCACATATGCCCTTCCTCGCCGCTAATATGGAGTGAATACACTATGAATAAACCTGCTGCCTGTCGCATGCTGTACGCTTTTCCATCCATGGTTTCCTCTCGTCCTCGACTGTTATATTTTTAGTGGTACTTCAGTCGTCGGTGCTCCTCGGCGGTTACCCAAAGGCATGGTATCTGAGGGGGCATCTTTTTCATCAGCTAGCATTCAAATGACCTCGAATAATACAAAAGCCAAATCGTCGTCACCGCAGAGGTCAACCAAGCCGAAGCCGAAATTAAAATTGGTTATCTTGTACGCTCCACGGCCTGCCTTCTCTGTCTGTCCTAATACCATGGCAGCCACAATCCTGCTTCTCTAACATCTGCGAGACTGTTAGCCTTCTTGCAGAGTGCTCAGCGTGCGTACCCGGAAACAAAACGGCGCGTTGGGCCCCCGCTCGACTTTGAGCTGACAGTTCGGGAACGCTTACCGACTGCGCAAGAGGTAAGTATGAGTGCATTATGAATGGGTGCTATAAATAGCTTATCCGATAATGTATTCGTCTTATCCAGCTTCAAGACATGTACAGTCTTCTCAATGAGTCTTCTTGGACTGTCTTTCGCGCAAAGAACGCAGCTGGCAATTATCGTATCCATCCTACCAGTGCCCGGAGTTTGTTAAGCGGCATAGAACTAGAACGACAAGAGCAAATAGCTAAAGCTAAACAGAAGACACACGATAGCGCCGTTGCGAGCGAACCTCCTCCAGCTGACTCTCCCGATAGCGCCGTTGCGTGCGACCCCCCTGCAATGGACTCTCCCGATAGCGCCGCTGCGTGCGACCCTCCTGCTACTGACTCTCCCCAAACTGAGCCAAAAAACAACAAGGTTCAAGCAATCAACCTCCCTGTTCTAGACATCAACCACTCACTCTTCGGCACACAAACCTTTGCTTGGCCAGTGCTGTTTTGCCCGCAAACGAACGAAGTTTTCGCTGGTTCGCGGCTGAAAAACGTGCACAGATTCCTCCTTGATCGCGCAAATGAGCGTGATAAGATTGTTGTCAAGAACAAAGAACAAATCAAGGAGGAATTTAAGCAGGCTAAACAGGCAAAGTACGCTGAGGCTTTCCTCTTATTGTGGGGCATTGGTATTGATCATAGTACTGACCCGGCAGCTGGACATATCCGACGAAGGATGTATCTCCAGATGAAGACGATACACTGAAATGGTTCAACGAATCGAAGAGAAGGCCAGTAAGGAACTTATCCCGTTGACTCGGATGGTGGGTAGCCTTGCGGGCACGTCCAGGATTTTTAGCTGTCCATAATGGTATATTACCTTCAGATATATAGCACTATGAGTGATTTCGATGATCTGTACGTGCAGCTCGAAGACTCGTTAGTATGTTGCCTTGTTAATTCTTTGACATTTGACAGGCTCTCCAGTTGCGTGGTTTCAATCGGTGTCAGGTATCTTTGTTCGATGGACTGCCGGATTTTGCCTCATGATGGTCAATGGTCGATGATCCTCGGATAGTCTAACCGGATTCAATATTCAGAAGCATTCTCATATTATCCCAGTGTACCTAGGGACATGATTAATCGCCGGTATTGACTTGCCTGTTGACCCTGCTCGAGGCGCTCGGCCATCCTTCACTTGTGCTCTCCCATTGAATTTCCCGCGTGCATTGCCATGAGATAGACGCATAATCAGTATCCATGAGCCACCGCGTAATTCGGCGGAATTACTATCGCGCCCGGTCAGTTGGAGAGCTGTGCCTAGTTCTTGCCCTGACCCCGAGTACGGGATGTACTCACTTGAGCTTTCTCCAATGGCGTCGTAGGGATTGATGCTCCGTCCCACAGGTTCGGGCAGTGGACAAGTACTACGTTCGACCATGTTCTGCTCGTCGTCTCATCTCTTGGTAATGTATATGCCATATTGTCGTACATAACGCGCGATTACATTTATGGAGGTACTTATTATTATGTTTCGAAGGGTGGTGCAAAGCATTTTGGTCTCAGGCATCAAACTTAAGGGCACTATCTGATCGAAGACTGTATCCATTTATTTCTGATCAAAACATGATCTTACACAAGCGCAGCGCTCTGTGCGATTTGGAGTAGCCAGACCAATTGCCGCCTGGACGGCTTCTGGCTCCCATCTGCTTCCGAATGTGAAAGTCGAAAGCAAATTATAAACCCGTACTGGGCGATTGGGCTAGTATTTTGGCACATAGGCCCATGATGAGATGAATTCCACACAGGTCCGGCTTCTCTCTAATACAGTCCTATACAGTAATGTGGTGTGAGATGAAAGTCCAACTGGTTAGCAAAGCGGTGAGAAACGTACGTCTATACATCGGATAGGAGGGGAAGTCACAAACCAAATGAGTGGAGTGGGAACCCCCTAATCGGGCCGTTCGTATAGATTAGCATGTATTGTTGATATGATTGTAGGTCCTGCCGTGGTCGCCCTTTGATTTGTGTCAGAAAGTTCCGGCAATGATGATGCAGATGATGAAGCTGAAGGAGCGTCCTCGCTTTCGGCTCGGCTCGTTGAGGATGATGTTAGTGCCACCACACTCGGTGTAAGGGATTGCGCAGGTGTAAATGTAGGGATCGACACCAATGGAGTCTGTCCCACGTCTTGATATCGTGGAAGGTCCGAATGATCCTTCGACAGAGGGCGTGTAACGGGCAAGAAGTGTGATACAGATCTACTTGGCGCATCCGAGAGTACCAGCGGAGGCGGCGAGTATGCAGGGGCATCTCGATGCACAGGCGCCGGAGGGAAGTCCAGGCCATGGGATGGGCCACTATCTTCATCTCTGCTAGTGGTAAGTAATAATGGTGAAAATGGTGGAGGGGATGGAGACCGCCGTAGGGGGGCGGCTCCCGGGAAATATCGGGGAATAAATGGCTGTGGTCCCCGCATCTCCGGGCTGGAAGGGCGCAGTACGGCTTCCAAGGCCTCGCGCTCTTTATCCCGCTTTGCGCTCTTGCGACGGCGACGGCAGATGCTCACGAAAACACCAAATGAGAGTACAGCGAGGACGCCCATCGTGCTACCGATGGCTATCGCAAAAGTTGCGGTGTTTTTCTTGGAGGAGCTGCTACTACAAATGTGGCGCGTGAAGTGTGCTGTCAGCTAGGCGAATGGCTGCATACCTCTTTGAGTTAACGGTCCCCGAAGCAGTAGCCTGCGGAGTGCTGCTGACCGAAACGGACCCTGAGTCAAGTGTTGTGGTTGTGTAATTAACGTAATCCAGTAAAACCATCGAGCCGAGCGCGGGTTTGATAACAAGTTCATGCGGCCCATCCGATAGACCAGCCTGGTGAAACACCATATGCTGATATAGGAAATTGTTAGGCAAGCTTGCGTTCATCGTTGGCTTGTAAGTGAAGTTTTTAGCCCAATTATTGTCCAAGTAGAAAGCGAGATTTGTCAACGCCAAAATAGAAGTGTTGACCTGCGTAGGGATGGCGCAAAACACGTACACGGCGGAACCTAACGGAACCAAGAATCCGAGGGAAATAATAAGTGATTTGTTTAACGTGCTAGACCTCTGGGCGAAGTAGTAAACGCACCGTTGAAATTCACCGTTGCGTTCATAAACCCAAGCGGATCCACAAAATTTGGGTCATCAGCATCAGTTCTTCGTAGGTTGGCAAGGTCTCGAGAACCCTTCCCCCCCTTGCCTTTATCACCCCCGCCACTGTCAGTGGTTGTAGCGTCAGCAGAACTGCTAGAGGCGGGGGCATTAGCTTGGGTTGTGGTCAGCGCTGCGATGGGCGACGACGAAGACGCTGGAGATGATGATGATGGTGGTGGAGACGATGATGGCGGTGGAGGAGACGATGATGGCGGTGGAGAGGGTGATGGCGGTGGAGCAGACGGTGATGGCCCAGAAGCTGGTGGTGGTGCAGACGATGGTTCTGGTGCCTCGGAACCAGAGGGCGAGCCTGCGTCATCCGCATCGGGTGGACTATCATGAATTGCATAATGAAGGGTGTTATTCAAGGCGGACGCGGGGTCTGGGTGCAGACAATTCAAACACGACGTATTATTAAACCATGTCCAGTTGGCGGACGGCGCATATCTGAAGACGATGTCGGCGTCGTCTATTGTGAGATTCACCGATGCAGCAGTAGCAAACGGAAAAACAGGCGCATAGTATCGTGAAAGAGACAACGTAACCGCACACAACAATAATGACCTAGCTGAGGGTGAGCCGCTGCGAGGAGAGCAAAGAGAGAAAGACGCACTTCATGCTACGCGCTCCACCGGAAGCAACGATGGAGGGGGGAAGACAGCGAGGCTTGAAAAGTGGACGCTAATGGGAATCAGCTTAAGAGACTCTCGCGCTCTCCCACTGGCGACCCATCCTCAGCCCAATCACCGGCCGCACATCTAGAAAGCGGACATTCGCGGAATCTGGGTGTGATCCCCGGATGAGCATGATCCCTGGGATCGATCCTGCGCAGTATCCCCCACCGCCTCTTAGTCTGGTTTCCTTCGGCAGTCTCACGTCTATTGCCATACTCGCCGAGCTTGGCGCACCCACACCAATAGTTGTCGCTCATACTTAAGTAGCAATCAATCTGCTCCCAGGCCCCGGATCCGTCGGGGGGCTTATAAGTGTTGCACCAACGCAGCGGGGTCGCTCCCTGTGTGCGTTATACGCAAATGAACCGCCACGCCCGTCCTCTCGACGGCGCCCTTCCCGTCGCAGCTATTTTATACGGTGACGAACAGCTGGTCGCGTCCCAAGACGGCGTGGGCCTATATGACGCGTGAGCCTCACCGTGGCAATGGGACCTTGCTCGTACTTAATCGGATCTTTTCATCTCACCCCCACTCCACTCCCACCGTTTCTTGCCCACGCACCGGTTTGTAACTGGATTATGCGAGCAGAAACCAGAAGTCGTTGGATCACCAGCTCGGGACCGTGCACGTGACGACCCACCGCCTCATCTACACGGACGCTGCCCATCCACAGTCTTGTTCTCTTGGCATTTCTCTCGCTCACGTGTCCCAGACCGAGTATTACGCCGGCTTTCTCAAGTCCTCCCCCAAAGTTACGCTCTTCCTCGCTCGAGCCGACCCGGACGCAGACGATGCCCACGCCCAAAGCTGGGTCTGCCAAGTCTGTAGCTACCGCAACCCACCGGGCCTCGGCGATGCCGCCCGTGCGTGCAGCCTGTGTGGCGTGATTCGTGACGGCGCCCCGCCGTCCATCACTACCGTAGGGACGGGTCCCAAAGCTCAGGAATTGATTTATTCTGGCAACATCCCGTCCTCTCTATCTTCGTCTGCCAGTGCTATCCCTGCCCGTCCCCAATCAAGCGATCCTGGTTCCATCGCTTGCCCCGCCTGCACATTTTTGAACCACCCGTCGCTTCGGAGCTGCGAGATATGCAGTACTCCACTAGATCCGGAGGTGATAGCTCCCGCGTCTCGTTCCTTCAAGTCCGCACCTACCTCTCGCCCAGACACGCCCACTGCGATCCTGTCAGAACGCGATTCTATTAAGATAAGCTTTCGCCGGGGTGGGGACAAGCCCTTCTACGCAGCCTTAAAACGCACTCTAATTGGAAAGGCGTGGGAGGTAAGCATAGCCGGCTCCGCAGATGGCGTCTAGTTTCATGCTTGGCATGATTTTATCTGATCTCGTCTAGGCCAAACGAACGAGCGGCGCATCGCTTAGTGCATCCAATCAGAGCACAGATGCCGCAAACAAGGCGTATATGAAGTCTGGAATTCGTAAGCCGGTTATTGCCTGGTGCTTTTTTATTCTGTTAACTCGTCTTCAATTGCTATAGACAGGATCCTCCAAAATGTAGATGATAATGCCAAGAATGCTGACGAGACAGTCCGTTCTGCCCTCCAGGACCTGGAAGCCCTGATGGCAAAAGCCAGGGACATGGTCGAACTGACATCGTCGCTGAATGCAAAACTCACAGCTCAGGAAGAACAGCGCTCGCGTATGGTTGCATTGCGTCCAGAGCTTACATCGTCGTCTACACTGGTAAATGAGGAACCTGAGGAGGCTAAATTCATACGGTCATCGCTCTCTCAGTTGGGACTGCAGACATCAGCTGTAACCCAGGACATGGTCAAGGACGACAAGGAATGGATAGAACAGCTTGCTAGGGAACTAGGCAGCGTGCTCGTGGGCACGCGAAATGATAAAGGTAATCAGCAGGCAGGATTGATGAGAGATCGAGGGATCGTAGGTCTGGACGAAATTTGGGGAGGATGGAATCGCGCCAGGGGCGTGGGTACGTTAGTCATGAATCCTGATGCGCGTGTTTTGACGTTTATGCCCGCCGCAGCACTGATACCTCCCGAAACCATGATGTTGTGCCTCCCTCATCTACCCATGGTGACCAAACCGCCCATACGCCTCCGAACATTCCGTTCGGGGTTGCGAGTGCTTCACACGCCGGAATATACTGAAGCATCGTTTACGGCGCGACTGGTATCGCTTATGTCAATGTCAGGCCCACGCAGCACAATGGAAATAGCGATAGAAGAGGGCATCAGCGATGCTCTCACGACACAGATGATGGAAGGCGTGGAGGAGGCAGGGGAGATATTGAGAGATGAACAGGGGCCAGGAGGTGAGATTCGGTGGTGGCGCAATGTCTTACGGGAGTACTCGTGGGACGCAGAGTGAGCTTATACATGGCTGGTTGTTACAGACTACAATGTTACATGGTGCGACGTTTCGATACGTGTGATAGACATGTTCAAGTGAACCAACCGCTGGGTTGGTGCACCTCGGCTCCGAGTGTGTCTTCGCCATCTCTCTTCCGCCGTAGACTTTCTAGGATACCTTTGACGCCTTCAACATCACCCACGGCTGCTTGTCCGTCATCCCCTGTGTCGCTCGTCAGTCCTACGAAACAGCGACAGTACAGCCAGACCCACAGTTGACAACCACGGGCCATTTCATGGCCTTGGGATTGCTTGACACCAGATCGTGAAGACCCTGTGTCGTATGTGGCTGCTCCACAGACGATGAAGTCGGGTGAGCGGAGAGCAGGGAGGACATGGGTTTTGAAATATAGGAGAGGATGGTAGAGAACTGGTCAGCCGTCGGGGGGCTGTTCTCAATGACGTCAAGGTTGAACTCCAGGGCCTTGGGGGGCTGAGCAGACGGTGGGTATGACTTTGTCAAGGAAGAGCGAAGGAGTGTCAGCGCCTGCACAGATGGTGGAGAGGATGGAGAGTGGCTACATAACCATGGTCAGGCCGGTGCATGCATTTGGGTCGAAAGATATACTCACAAGATAGAAATATGTGGGATACCACGGTGAAACCGAAAAGACATTTCTAAACGGTTGCCAAGGTCACGCGCACGTCTGGAAAAAGCTATAACGGCCGATGACGTCGACGCGTGCCTACCACCAGTCCTTTGTGGAAATCTCCAGCCTTACATTTGTTTCGTGGAACGCACGAGATTCAATGGGAAAAAAAAGACAAAGTGTCTATCAGATTACTGCCAGTCGTTCTTGGTGTTGTACAATGCGCTCGTGAAATACATCGCAAGTTGACTAAATAAATATTGCTCGAATGGCGGAAATCAATTATGCATCATCCAACACTAGCCGTGGCACGACATTCATAGCCATCAACTGTCGTGCGGTCAATAAATGCGATAGAGCCAGGTGTGGGCACTGACCTCTTGGAATAGGAGCTTGGCAGCGTACGGGATGGTCAATTGTGCCATCTTTTTTGAGCTTTTGCAGTAGGTGCACCACCCATTGTACCCCATCAGCCCGCACTCTTGACATGCATTGACCTCGAACTTGTCAGAGGAAATCATGAGACGCTCAAGGAGGAGCTGCGTTGCGCCGTAGCCGATGAGGCAATCTCGTTCCATCTCGCCTAGCCGAAGACCACCTTCACGAGATCGACCCTCAGTTGGCTGTCGTGTTAAAGTCGCACGCGGCCCTCTAACGACAAGCTAAGTTCCACAGCATAAGCTACCAGAACGCAGGCCTCACCTGGCTCGTGCATGCATTTTGTCCATGACCATGTGCTCTGTGGCTAAGTTAGTAAACGGACATCCTGGACACCCAATACCACTAACTAAGTTTCTAAATATGGTTGGGTGAGATTCCGCAGACCTGGTATACTGCGACGTACCTGGTAGTATATTGGCCCGAAATAGACGTATGCTTCCAATGGCTCTCCGGTAATGCCGCTCGTCAGCATGTCCTTCCCCGAGTAACTGAACCCGTGTTCAATCAATATTCGAGACATGTCTTCCACCTGTGACGTGACGTGAGAATTACCGCCATAATAGCAATCACAGACGTCCGCTACCTTTGATCCACCAAACGCAGTGCCATATTGAAGCGATCCATCCAAGACTCCGGCCTACATAACAGATATTATAAATTACAGATAACAGTAGGGCATTGAACCAACCTTTCCAGCGAGCAACTCAATCATTTTACCAACAGTCATCCGCGAAGGGAAACCGTGAGGGTTCATGATCGTATCTGTGCAAGAGTCAGCACAAATCACGCTCTGTCAGTGTTCAGCTAAGCCAAATACCAGGGGAAATTCCTTGATCATTGAATGGCATATCTTCTTGATTGACTATCAAACCACAGACACCTTTCTGACCATGCCGCGAGGAGAATTTATCACCCAGTTCTGGCCGTCTGGTTTGCCGGACAAGGACTTTCACCAGTGTCTGGTCGTTTTCTGTGTCTGTCAACATTACCTTGTCGATGTACCCTGCGACGGGTGACTTATACGACATAGGGGTGTTCTTGTAACTCGCCGCGGCAGGTAGTCCTGCGAAAGAATTGTCATTTGCGTTGGTCGGTGTCTGCTTGTTGATATAGACATCTCCGGGATTTAGACGCTCCCCGGGACCGGCTAGACCATCAGGCTCGATGGAAGAATACTTTGCTGGTACCTCCCCATTCTCATCCAACGGTGCATCCGCCAAACGATCATAACTAGGAATAATCAGGAATAATCCCACTTGCGACAGGTAATCATATACACTCACGTTCCATTAGGGTACTTCCGTATCAACGTTACGTTTTTCCGTAACACTTGACAGCGACCGTATCCACGATCCAAGCTCGCCTTTATGACAGACGTAAGAACAAAAGCCCGCTTTTAGATTTAATAGGTCGCACCTTGTTCAATATGAGGGCATCCTCTATATCATATCCCGAGTAACTCATCACAGCTACAGTCGCATTTTGTCCTGCTGGTAGTTTGTCATATCCCACCAACTCAATCGTTTTTGTTTTCACCATGGGCTTCTGTGGATATACGAGCAGGTACAAGAGCGTATCGATACGATTGAGTTGATTATAGGCGATCGCGCCAATGGCTTGTTTGCCCATAGCGCATTGGTATGTGTTGCGCGGGGATTGATTATGATGTGGGTACGGAATTAGTCCAGCGACAGCGCCTAAGATGGTAAATGGTTCGATCTCAAGATGTGTAGTACCGGGCTCTATAGACGATTCGTAAAGGGCAATGAAAGAGTCGTTCTCTTCGTTTACGTCAAGATATTCGACTAGTCCTTTGCGCAGAAAATCGTCGAAAGTCAAGACACCGTTCTTCAGGAACTGTAGCAAAGTTAAACACTGCGAACGTCAATAATAAACTGGAGACATACGTCAATGTGTTCTGTAGCAACTCGGGGTCGCTGATTTTCCACAATGATCATTGGTCGACAAATCCGACCCCCATCACTAGCGATGTGCACGGCTCGGTGGTGATGATTGATGTATACGCTGACGAACTCGCTGAATTTGCCTGCTCGTCGCAGCTTCCGGAAATTTGCCACAAATCGAGCGGGAAAACGAGTAAGACCGACGATGGTACCATTTACGTTCACTACGAACGTCGAGGCGCCATAAATCTCAGTGCCTGTTGCCAGACAGATATCTAGGAAGAAAGTAAGTCACGTATAAGAGATGAAGAGTTGTATCCACTACTATGCCTCACCTTCAACGCCAAGCATGAAGGCTAACTTGATAATTGGCTCTTCCTCCACATCGGTAGTGATATGCGTCATCAATGCCAGATTTTTGACCAGCCCACACGCCTCTCCTTCCGGAGTGTCACTGGGACAAAGCATTCCCCATTGACTGGGTTGGAGCGCTCGTGGACCACTCACTTTCCTCGTCTTTTCGAACTGACTCGAGATTCGAGTCATCATGCCGAGAGCACTGATGTAGCTCAAGCGACTGAGAACATGTGTGACACCAGCACGTTCCATTTTGAACCGTTTCAGAGACCAGTTGCCTGTGGAAATGGCACGAATGAAGCCCGAGGTGATGTGGTCTCCTTGAAACTGGAGCGTTTGATAGGCGTCGAACTCACTCGTCCGAGAAGGTTTCTTAAGAACTTTATCAATGGAAGACTTGAGTTCCGTATTGAACCGTTTGAAAAGATCTTCAAAAAGAAGTGCGAGAAGCTGCCCAGCACTTCCGGGAACGGGTGAGTTAGCTAAACTCTGGCACGGGATCGGGACACCTACAGCTCCAAGCGTTTGTTTCCCACATAATCCCGATCGTCGACCAATTTTTCGTCCTCCATAGCCATTAACACCCTCCGTGTCATGGTCCCCACAAAGATGGCCTTTGGCTTGAAGTCCATACTCACGACTGGCACATGTGCCAGTACAATCGTGGCCAGTGCTTCCAGGGCCTCTTCCCACTTGGGCCTAGCTTTCCCGGGCTGCCCGGCGACGCCGATCCTGCGATTGACTTTGACTTTGGCTCCCATGTATTCAAGAGCTTGCTGTCGTGTGAACACTTGCAGCTTGGCAGCTTCTTCGATACTTGGGGAGAATGAAGACTTGTAGGCTTCGGAATTGCCGGCGGTGAGGAGGAGAATTTCCTTGTCGGATTGTATGCCAAAAGCCTTGAGCGCGATGACGATGGGGATATCGTCAGAGAGAGAGTTGTGCTTGAGGTAAATTTTACCCTTTTTTGTGGCAACGTAGGTTTTGGATTTGAGACCCCCATGTGTGGAACTGTGGTATATGAATTAGAGGGTATCTGGTCAAATCGGGAATAACGGACTTACGAGGTGACGGATGCAGACACTGTACCTTTCGCAGGATCTGTCTCCACAATAATCCTATTCTTGCTCAACTGTTCTTGAACCAAAATGACCTTTTCAGTGCCCTTGACCACGAAGTAGCCGCCAGGGTCGAGTGGGCACTCGTTCATCCTCGCAAGCTGCTTCTCTGTCTTGCCTGTTAATACGCACTTATTGCTCCTTAACATGACAGGAATCCTTCCAATGTTGACGTTGGGGCGTTTGACAATGTTTTTACCGCGGGTATATTGTATGGTCACGTTGATGGGAGCGCTGTAAGTGGTGTCCCGCAATCGACATTCGTGCGGGGTTACAGATTTATCAATAGCGTCAGCGTCGGTGCGATCTGGCATGCCCACGTATATGTGTGTGTATTTCAGCCAAAAGCGTGGGTCAACGTCGGACGTGATCTTGTTGTTTGCACGGAGGATATTGAGGAGGTCGACATCAACGAAATGGTTAAAGGATTCAATGTGCTGTTTAACAAGTCCCTTGACTTTGAGAAACGCAGGGAGTAACAGCCATTTGTCCTATTACCACGAAGGTTTAAACATAAAGATAGTGACAATGTTAGGCATCATTGGCTTGCCTCTACATTCTTCACGGGATCGGTGAGACCCAGCCCGCGCCATTGTGTCCTATGCAGTTGATCCCACTCCTCCGCCATCTCTACATCTTGAACGGCCATTTCATAAAACTTGTACCTTGACTGGCGAGCCGGGTAGACAGATCTTTGCGAATCTTTCGTGATAACCTTGTAACGGTCAAATAGGTACACGTCGAGGGCACCACTGACAGTGTCGGCCTAATGTACTTGGGCTAGGAAAGTATTTAGAATACGGAAGTCTCTCTGCTTTCTAGTCGAGTATATAAGCGTCGCGGAAACAAAAGGTAACGACTACTTATTTACTATATACTACTAATTCAGTTCTGGTAGGTGCAAACGTGGTATATGTAGGGGAAGAGCTAATGCAAAACAGCATCGTCTGCATCAACACGGGCGAGAAATGATGGTATGAGTGGGGGAAATTGAGGTTGATACGATCGATGCGTGGATGTGGCTACAAACAGCAAAATGGAAGATGACGGATGCAACACCAGAAAAGAAACGAAAACACATCTCTCCCTTCGCCTCCCCTTGATCCAACATATATTGACTAGTAATTCCCCTCGTGAAGATTGACAACGTAACGGGTTGGATGACATTTCGAAGGCGAGGCTCGAGCGAGCAAAGCCATTATTCATAAGCCTCTTCCGCGCTGCGTCGCACCAGACGCCGGACCTTCTTCTTGTATCCTATGTAATATTCGAGGTAAGTCTGCAACTGTACTGATTCGGGCAACTTGCCTTGAGGGTCAGTCCTTACTTCTTTCTGGAGTACCAAAGGTTATTGGGACATGGATTATAGAGTCACAGACAAACTCACCGCGGCATCAACATTCGCAGGGCTATCGGTATTCGGTGTGTCCGAAGACAAGAGCGAGATAACACTCATGAGCTAAGTAACCGTTGACTTGTATCAGTCATCTTCGAGGACAATTGTTTGAGAATACAATTGGAAGCAGAGCGGTGGTGCCAAAACCATCTCTGTAGTAGTTGCATTACAACACCAGATCGGAAACTCACGATAGACTCGACTGTGTGAACGGGTAACCACCTCTCACCAGCATCCTCATATCCGTACTGATCGTCCTCTGGAGGATGCTAGATCGTGCATAATCAGATATCATCAAACGGCGAATTCGC
The DNA here is from genome assembly GCA_015179125.1 of Gautieria morchelliformis. NCBI lineage: Eukaryota > Fungi > Basidiomycota > Agaricomycetes > Gomphales > Gomphaceae > Gautieria > Gautieria morchelliformis. The sequence continues at coordinate 22,965 of WHVA01000427.1, forward strand.
CGTCTATAACTGTACCAGAATAGAAATGCAAACGCCACCGTCAGGGTAAACTGATCAGGCAAATAATTATGAGGGGTCGAGTAATAGGCTGTGGCAGCAGCGTACGAACCGTTAGGATGCCACATCGGAGTGATGAATCGCATTGTAGGCGGCAAAAGTGGAAATTCAGCTGGAAAACTTAACCGGGCCTTCAAGAATCCACCCTCGCTACGATCGAAGTATCACCGTGGGGGTCATACTAAGCCCTCCGACCACATAAAATCTGATATAGGATACAACTCACTAAAGTGTGTCCGGAGGCCTTGCGCCACAAGAATAACGAAGAGATTAATAGGAGTCACATAGGCAGTCGGTCTGTCAAGACCTACCCAATGATCATGACCTCCCATTCTAGTAAATTGTTGTCGTCGACTAAGCCTTCAAGTATGGACGGCGTTGTAAGTGCACGCTACTAGAAAGGCATGATCAGGGGCGGACCTGCAGAGAACCCTTCCACGGGATTTTTGCTTAGCTCTTGGAGCTGGCGACGGAGAATGAGGTTATTGCCTCCTTGAGTGGCACCCGGCCTGGACATGATGAGAGTCGGTACTGAGAAGTAGATGAACAATAAGAGCGATGAATGGAAGATAGTGGTTCGTGGGCAAGAGCAGTCCCGCGAACGCGCCCCGTCTAAATTGAACCCTGCCAGTACGTAATCAGGCGCTTGGCTACGTGCTCAATTACCATAAGTGGCAACATTACTTGCTGAACGATTTCGTCTTGCCTATTGTTTATTTAGTAACTACTCCAGGCCGTGCGCAACATCTCCCTTTAATGGTGCTGCATAAGGGTTGTAGGTCACTTCTGATAGTACTATTGTCAAAGGTCCTATATGTTAACTCTGCGCCGCAAGTAGTCTGTACAGGTCCGCAACCAGGTACAGACTGCCAGCAAGGACAATCTCTTCTCCACTGTGTAACCCATTGGCCCAAGCCAAGGCACGTTTCAACGGATTCAAGGCCGCCTCGTTCGGTTTGCGTTCAAAGGATTGTATTGAACCATCCTTAACAAGACCTTGTGCTGCACGTTCAAGCTCATGCAATGGCACATTCTGCACCCAAGGCATGTCCTCCACGTCTGTGAAGGGCACAAACGCAACAGAGTCATTGGGCTGCAGCAACGGGGTGAGTGTATCAGTGGGTGATTTTGGCGGAGAGTGTGATAAGCCAAGGATGAAAGTGCGGGAAGGGCGAGATATAGAGATCTGGTCCCGCTCACCACGATATTCGGATAGAAGATATGCCTGCAGAGCCGTGGAAGAAGCAGCATTATGTGCTCCATCTGCGAGAAGAGTCAGCCGTGGATCAAGAAGTTGGATGCGTTCCAATCGCCCTGGCCACCTAGTGCTTGCCACACCAGTAAAGAGAGTGGAAGGTGAGATACGGTTGAGAGCTGCTTCGAGAGGGGCTCCGAAGCGCTCCCTGAGAATTACTGAAAGAATGGTCAAGGCGACGGCAAGATTTTGAAGTTGGTGAGCCCCGCGCAAAGGAAGCTCTAGTTCAAGTGTAGTGTCCCAAGCCGGGAATGGAGCAGTCACGAATTGACAACCTTTAGAGACATTGGGTGTAGCGCCTCGATGTCCAGGGACGACTTCAAATGCTTTAAATAGGCGGCCTCCCACAGCATGCACAACCTCCTGTACAGCGTCCTGTGCTTCAGGATATCGCTGTGTACCAAGAATGCACGGCTTCGCCTTGCGCGCAATCCCCGCTTTTTCACACGCGATTGCGGCTGGAGTGTTTCCCAACAATTTCTGATGGTCCAGATCGATGCTTGTGATAGCTGACGCAAGAATGACATCGTCAGGGAGAACGTTAGTCGCATCGAGTCGACCGCCGAGCCCAACCTCGAAGATAGCAATGTCTACTCCAGCTTGTTCGAATATTTGTGAGGCAGTGGCTGTCAGGATTTCGAAGGTACTGGCCCCTACTGACTCGGTTTTGTCAATGCTCTCCACGTTGGCCCTAGTTGAGTGATAGGTGTCCGAGGATACCGTGTGTCCATTTATTGATATAGAATCCCGTACGTGTACCAAATGGGGAGAGTTAAAGCGTCCGACAGATACATGGGATGAAGAGAAAATTGATGAAAGCAGAGCCGTGACACTCCCCTTGCCGTTAGTGCCTGCAACGTGAATTGTGGGTCTTCTGTAAGCGGGCAGTAACGAGAAAAGCCTTTTGATGCGGACCAGGGAGAGGTCTATAGACATCCTAGAGGCTGAGTGAGTGTCCGGGACACTTGGAATTTACAGCATACTTACTTAGATTGTAGCTCCGAGCCATCTGCATTTAGCGCTTGTGACCTGTGCTATCCACAGCAAAGGATTTTGGTCCAGGAAGACAAAGTCTACGAATTTATGCTGATAGGGCGTTTCTGATCGCTCTCATAATCGACATGGTTATCGTTTCCCTTTTCAGGTATGTAAATTTCCGCTTCTTTTTCCAACAAGATGTCATATATTCGTAGCAAATACTCTCTGCTCTTCGCGAAAGAGAGCTGACATCTGAGACACCTGCAGCATGCAACCCCAGTGTAGGCAATTGGTTACGTCGTGTTGTCATCGGGTTCCGGCCATCCAGCCATATTGGATCCAACTTTCTGTCGGGTGCATTTGGTGAACGGCAGGTATTTGGTAATCATTGTGATTACACGCTACATACACGCTACTTCCGAGGTAGCGTGTAATCACAATGGTTAACAAATACCTGCAGCGCCGTTCACTATGCCGGAACACCGGTTGGCGCCTCTCCTCCTCGGTGCACTAACATGACCATGACACCTCTTCGGTGATTCTCAATTTCCTGTCCGTTCTCAACTGTTCATTAATATGTAGTGTCACTTTAATGGATTCTCTTTCAGGAAGGTATTAAGTACCGTTCGTATTATGAGGTCGTCGAATCTCTGATACTAGGTGAACACTGTCCAGCCGCAAACACCAGCGTAATTCACAGACGTCCCGCAGACAGGCACAGCTGTGTTTGATGCGCTGTCAGCCCTTTTCAGACAGACATGCCGTTGAGGCTGCGGTGGTGCACCATCCTGTTATTTTATCACGTCGTAGGTTACTTATCTGAATTCAGCGCCTCGTCCTCAGCGCCCGTTTACCGAAACCAACGATGGAGCTTCCTTCCGATCTCGGATATTCATGGCGTGTCCTTGCTTGTTGGCTCGACGGCAATCACAGACCTCTTAAGGTATGTATGTGGCGATCCTTGTGTGGGGGCCGGTAACTTGACGAACAGACTCCTGCCTATGCTTAAACATGGTGAGTAACCGGGCATTAAGGTTATATGGGTCTTATTCGGAAGCGCAATGTTATCGGAAGCTCGTCCCTGCCGATGGCACAATAAGGTCGTTATTGTGACTTTTTGAGGTGAGGAGCGCACAGGGAAATACCTGGAGGTTGAAGAAGACAAAATCCCTATCAAGACGGATCGCCAGGAAGTCTGCTGTCCAAGGAACGCATGAACCAAAATGGATCTCGCACCGATGTGCGCCATGATTTGATGAACGATGGACGTATTGACTAATATTACTGCCTTGAGAAATCAACCAAGAGACTTAGTCAATGTCACCGTTGCTGTAGTGCTCGGCTCGTTGTCCATCATCTATATCGCGTAGGTATACTTATAGAACTGTCTGCATAGCATAGCCTTTTGAGAGCCAGACTGTCGGGCAGGTCGGCCTTGAATTTGCTCGCTGCTACCAACAACCATGGGCTGCTGTGGAGAAACTCGACAGCAAGGGGAGGAAATACAGGCTCAGCCTGAGCCCCCTATGCCGTTCTTGGTCAACCAGCAGCCAGCTGCTCATCCTGGTCTCCAGCAGTTTCACGAGAAGTCCTTCACCCCCCCGCACATCTCTAGCCCACCCTTAGCTCAGCACTTCAATGGCATGCAACAGTCGCAGCTTGCACAGCAGCAGTGGGCGGGCCATGACCCTCGACAGGCTATGGGCGGTCAGTTCGGTACTCCGTCAACCAACGTGCCAATGTCCCCTCCGGGGTCATATACCCCATTGTTGGACCCAAATGTAGTCAGACCCAGTCCAGTACATGCCGCCAGATCAGAGGTCATGTCATCTGCAATGAGTGTCACATCTCCAATGTCGAGATCGGTGACGTCGCAGCCATTCAACCCACCAGCTGACGAAGGTCGCATATCGGTCTCAATCGATTTTGGTGCGTCTCCCGTTTCGTTGCATTCAGGTCTTATTCATCAGAGCTTCAGGTACAACGTTCTCGGGTGTAGTGCGTATATTGCCACTAGTCAGTTTTATCTTGTGTTCACCGGCAGCTAGGCCTATGGATCATCTCGTATTGCCGCGGGAAAAGTGCAGCAGATTCTGCACTGGCCCGGGTCCTTTGAAACTTTCCGCAAAGTACCCACGTGCCTTTTGTATGACGACCATGGTCGGGTACTTGCCTGGGGTTTAGAAGCTAAAAATGCCAGCCCCGTGCCCGGTACATTACGATGTGAATGGTGAGCCTGAACAGATCCGATGATGAGGAATGTGAAATGACATGCATCTTCAGGTTCAAACTTTTCTTGGAGCCTAAGGCGCTTCGTGACGAGTCAACTGTGGATCAGAGGCTGCCACGTCTGCCTGTGAGCGCCGGCCTCATGTTCGTACGGGTAACCGTTTGACTGCTTTCTATGATTGCCCACAGCCCGGAAAACGTGCCGTGGACATGATTGTCGATTTTCTATCATGCCTTTGGGAGTATGCCAAGGAACAGATCACGCGCGAGATTGGTGTCGTTGCCGATTTAGGTTCGCTCAATCGATAGCAGCGGTCGTGCGCTGACGCTGCAGCTTCCTTTTACCCACACAGATGCAGCAGACGTATGGCTTACCGTCCCGGCTGCTTGGGATGCCAAAGGCTGTGACATCATGCGTGAGGCGGCTATCACAGCTGGCCTCGTGCAAGCATCGCGTGCAGGCGACCGAAATTGGAGAGACAGATTGAGGATTATAACGTCTGTGTTTGATAGCTCATGCGGGCACACCCACACTCACGTGGTTTGCGTAACGCTAGGGAACCCGAAGCAGCCGCTGTTCATTGTGCCCATCTGACTAACCTCCATCACTTGAAACCTAGCCAGAATTTCATGATCTGCGATGCTGGAGGAGGTACAGTAGTACGTGTATTGTTTCTGTCTATTCAATATGATGTCGCTAATGATAGACATGTCTGCTTGATACCTAGGATCTGGCTGGGTACAAGGTTATTGGACTCCTTCAAAATCTTGAGATCGCGGAGATCGCGGCACGATCGGGAGCCAACTGCGGCTCACTGTTCTTGGACTTGCGGTTCCGAGAACTTGTTAGCACGCTCCTGGCTGACCATCCCTCACATCTCGACCAAGCCAGTTTAGCCTATTTTATGCATGCATTCTCTGAGACTGACAAGGTCCGCTATGCACGGAACACGTTCTGCTGATCTGCTGACATAGCCGTGAAATCAGCTCGCATACCAAGGGGAGAGTGATGACGGTATGTGCGACATCCCACGCCTCACAATTTCGTAATTGTTTATCTCACATCTTATCAGATACCATTTTCCATTTCACCTGCTTCAATACAGATGGTGAGCGGGACTTGTATTTGAATGACATGTTCTCATGTCTCGCGTAGACACTGATGACCCAAGCGTTGGATTAATTAACGGCGAGCTCGCCATCCCGGGAAATCTTTTACGTCGAGAGGTCTTCGACCCAGTTGTTAACCAGGTACGAAGCCAGTGTACCACGTGGTTTTCTCACGCTGACGACACATGCAGGTTTTGAACCTGATTGAAGTCCAACTGAAGCAAATAAGTCAACCCCTTGATGCGTTGCTGTTGGTCGGAGGTTTTGCTGGTTGTGAATACTTGTTCAAGCGAGTGGATGTGCGTAGCACGTGCTATGGATGACTTCGATACGGTCGTCGCTGACGCATTTGCAGGCTCAGTTTGGACAACGTATCAAAGTGATTGCCCGACCTTCCGATGCCGACACAGCTACAGCACGTGGTGCGGCTCAGTATGGCCTCGCCCGTAGACCCCTGGTGTCAAGCGTCATAGCACCGCGGGCGTATATTATGAAGGTGAATTGGAATCTTTCCGCTCGTGCCAATTCTGACATTATTTGATATAGGTAAAATTGCCTGCCGAGACGGAGGACTGGCACAAGCGACCGGCATACATTAGAGAGAACAATGCCGGGGTGCCGATTTGCGAAAACCGGTATGGCGCAATAAGTTTAAGGCAAGTCGTTTGCCTGTTCTGACTGCTCCCAGGCTGCAGTATCTGGTTGCCAAGGGCGCTATCCTCCGGAAGGGTCAACGCATCAAGACCAAGGTCGGTCCGCATGATTCCGAGAGTAATTCCTCACCCATCTCGGTTGCAGTTTTGTAAGTTTTCCGCGACGCCACAAGGTCAGTTTATCCCGGTTGATGTGTCCTTGCCTGATTGATATCGGGAACCCAGATCGGACATTTGAGGCCGTTCTGTACACGTCCGACAGCGAGCAAATCATGAGGTACACTGATGAGGTCCGTCCCTTATTGTTTGTCGGAGTTGCAAGCTGATTACCGCTCAACACAGGGCGCTTGCACTGAGTTATGCAAAGTAGGTGGATTTGACATGTCTTTACTTGGGAGACCCTGACGTAGTGCAACAGTGGACAGTAGACCTGGGATCGTTGCCTTCGTTCCAACAACAGGCGAGTATTCCGCAGCCAAATGGGTTCTATACGAGTAAGGGCGATCCTGGTACCCGGATTATTCGTCGCTGATGTGCGTTGTACAGACTTTGAGCTAGGGCTGTCCGTTGACAGCGCGGAAGTGCGCGGGGTGTTAATTTATGACGACCAGGAGGTGGGAGACATTGTTTTCGATTTTTTGGCTTAGGAGGACGGGTTCTTGGACATAATGGAACAATAATATGCTTTTCAGTCACACGGGAGCTCGCGTAGATCGCGGGGTTGGATAGAAGCAGCGCACGTTCATTTACCGGTGGCGTCTTGCATGAGTGACGCACCACTGTTGATAAGACGAGGTACAGTCCCCGGGCCGTGTTCCCACTCCGGTATGCCTGTTGCTGGTCCTTGTTCCCATACCCTGCCTCGTCTGCTTCCAACTGCTCACAATGCACCGGATCGTGATCCACCAATAGCGAGGCCCGGGCGCGCTTTGTGCTGAATGCAATGGAAAGATAATTCCAAAATTTCCTTGAAAAGGAATTTTTGGAATTCTCTTGCCATGGTCTCGGACCAAACCGAGTCAGGCAAAATCCCTGAGGCCGATCGAGTCAGAGTAAGCAGCTATAAACTGACACACACGCTACCGCAATACCCGGCTTTCTATAAAAACGCTTTGTGCGATGCTACGCGTCTCTTTTCCTTGCTGCTCTTTCTCCTGTTCTCGCTTTCGTTCTAATGCAGGTCGTCGACGGCGATGCGCCCCCAGAGGATTACACGTCCCTGTCCACCGACGACATCCGCGTCGCGCTCCAACCCGTCACCGTTACTCCCGATAGTAATAATGCCGCCTTTATCAACTGGGGAAAGACGTACAGGTGCTTTCCTCGTGCCACATTCCAGCCCGAAGACGAGTCTCATTGTCGTCTGATAATTGAGCTCGCCCGGAGAGAGGGCGCTACCGTACGTGCATGCGGCGCTGGTCACTCTCCTTCGGACCTCACTTGCACCACCGGTTACTTACTGCGTACGGACAAACTTCAGCGAGTCCTCCAGGTAAGTTTTGGCGTCCCTCCCACGTGACCTGAGACATCGTCGTTGGCGCTCGAGTCCCCGTACCGGCTTGATCCTCGCCGCCAGTCACCGCATGCTATAATCTTGCTGACTATCTGTTCAGATCAATGTCCACGAAAAATATGTTGTGGTGCAGGCCGGTATCTCCTTGCACGTGTTGCATCAGCGTCTCGCTCAATATGGTCTTGCCATGTCCAACGTGGGTTCCATCTCGGACCAGTCTCTCGGTGGTGTTGTGACAACGGCGACTCATGGCTCAGGAATCGGCTATGCCGTTATCCCCACCCATGTTTTATCTCTCACTCTCTTGGTCGCCGATGGATCTCGTGTCCGTTGTTCTAGATATGAACGTCCAGATTTATTCTTGGCAACTCTCTCCGGTTTGGGTACCACGGGCTTTGTCTTGACTGTCCAGCTTTCCGTTGAGCCAGCCTTCAAGCTGCGAGAAGTCCGCCAGATGGTCACCGTTGACACCGGTCTCGATTGCATCAAGACCCTCGCAGAATCTGCGGAGCATGTCCGCATTTGGTGGTATCCTCAACAACGTGTATGGCGCGTGATGGCGTCAGACAGAACTAACGAAGTCAGTAACATCCCCCCTCCTTGAGTTAAAAGATGTTATTCTTAGCTGTTTTTGACAGGCACCCAACACCTCACCCTCCTGGTTTTGGGACAAGTTTATCGGTTTTTATATACTCCAATTCCTCCTATTCGCGGGGCGATTTTGTTCGTACCTGACCACGCTGGGGTCTTCTTTAGCGTGCTGGCTCGCGTCTAGCACTAGCGTGGCTATTGACGTGAGCTACAAGATTTTCAATTTGGACTGCAGGGTAAGTGTGCTGATCTCCATGGCACCACCTCTGATGCCAACATTTCTTACTTTATTGTTATCGTCTTCTAGTTCCCACAGTACACGATCGAGTGGGCAATACCTTATGAAGAGACAGAGAGTTGCTTGCGCGCCCTGGTGAAATGGCTAGATAAGGAGCTCGCTGACTCCCGGGGTGTCCGGCCTCATTTTCCTATCGAAATCCGTTTTACGAAAGATGATGACATCTGGCTAAGCCCAAGTCACGGTCAAAAAACCACTTGGATCGGCCTAGTTCAGTACAAGTATGTTTTCACACTTCCAAATGCTGGCTGACGCTAACAAAAAGCAACTTTCAATCTATTAAGGCCTTATAATTTTCCTGTACCTTACCGCCGCTACTTCCAAGGTTTTACAGATATCGTTGCACAGCACAAAGGCCGCCCACATTGGGCCAAAGAACACACATTTCGTTCGGAAGGACTCCGTCGACTGTATCCTCGGTTCGATGACTTTCTCCAGCTGATCCGCGAGGTGGATCCGCATGGTATCTTCAGGAATGAGTATGTGCGCCGTCATTTCTTTGACGAGGAAGTCAGCGCCAGAATATTTAAGGAAAGGCCATGACCCTTTCCCCATGATCCCATCTGCAATCTATACATATGTTGCATTCTATACTTATTGGGAACGGTTCGATATATGATCATGTTGTGCTGTCATCTGCGATCTTGTTTTGTAAAATTTAAATCACCAGTTGTCTACGTACCGGTGTCATCGGCAGCCTTTCAATTGACAGAAGGAGAAAATAATAAAAACACGCCGGTAAACGGAACGGGACCGCAGTCACCAGGACAGGAACCGAATAGGACAAAGCAGTCTTGCCCGAGAAAGGAAGGCTTGGCTTCTACAGGCCAAGCTGCTCGCGGATAGAAGCTTTAACTATGCGGACATACTCCTACCGTGGGAGCGTGACGTTTAAGATAAACGCTGCAAGCGAGGCACTGACGTACGTCTTTGTTCTCTCTATACAGCTTGCAGCAGTCGATATTGGCACCACTCTCTAGATTGGGTTCTGCCTGCACGTGGCGTAGGGAGGGGTGAGATTAGCATGCATCGTTCAAGCACGCAGACGGGGAAACGTGCCAGCATAGATACGACGCTAAGGATGACTTTCTCGACACTTTGAACAGGCGACCAACGCTCCGACGCCTGTTCATACATCGTTGGATCGTCACCGGGCGTGTGTAATATGGAGATGCAAACGTTCCCGTCAGGATAAACTGTTGTGATATCGACGGCTGTGAAAAACTTCAAGATAAAAATGGGCGGTACGAACTATTTGGGTGAAAGAGAGGGGGATCAAACTTCATTTTGAATGGCGATAGAGGATAGTCTGAGGGCTTCAGGGAAGTGTCGTGGTCAAGATTTCCCACATAGGGGTCAGTAGCATACTCACGAATGTCAACTTCGCTACGAACACTCCCCCTTCCTTCCTGTTATTCAGCGAAAGAACGTATCACCGACTGGAAGAATACCTCCTACTCACAAAGGGGTATCCTTGGGACCACATATCAGCGCCTCCCATGTAAAAAAATCGGACTCGGAAATGGGACCCGCGGTGAACATGCCATCAGGGGAACCTGCTCACGCTAATGTTTCTCGGCTCACTTCGGGCAAGACTCATTCGAAAGGGCGCACCATTAGCGGTGAGCTGCTTATACTCCGTCATAAGTCGCCTGAGCGCAGTCGCATTAGAATTTCGGTTGTGCATGGTTGTAGGGTGGCACGATAGTAACTCAGCAGACACCGTCGGAAGCAAGCGCTAACCCACGTTTCGCACGCGCCATTGATCATTCAGTATTCGATACCATCTTCCGCGAACCGCAAATTCACGCTCGCTTTCAAGCACAGGAGCTTCGGATAATGGTTATTCAGTTTGTCTAAGGGTGTCTAAATTTGCCTTGAATCTACATATTTACAATCATTCCTGTGGCCCAAGATATCACTCGGCGAGTTGTCAATCCAGATTAAATATAGGGAGGTCCTAAAGCTGGGCATAGAGATGATTATATGTTAGTCGCCTGAACCCAGGCGCGACGAGGGGACTCCCACCTTTTCGGAAGACGTCAAGTGTGAATTCTACCACAAGAAGTAACACGCCACCTCCGGGTGCGAGCCGAAGGACCTTGGGCACGAATCCCTTGTATAGGGCTGCAGGCCCCTCTTCACGCAAGATGGTTCCAAGCCTACAGGGTGAAAGTTTCTTCCGTGATCAGCGGCGTCAGAGCGAAGAGGAATGGCTCACGCCGGATAGGTCCAATTGTACTTCGGCAACGTCCCAGGGAGTGGCTTCCCGGCACCTTGAATGCGAGACTTGACGACCTATTCCAGAGGTGAGGTACGATCTCACCTACAAACCCGGAGTACGCACGTCGAATCTGGTGCGCAGGTGAGAAGTCGAAGGCGGGGTTATCTAGAAGGAGATCTTACGGTGTGTTTAGGACAGTCCCAACGAATCCGCCAACTCCGCCAGCTATGAAATTATTGAACAATTCAGAACCACGCGTCTGTGCCTCGGATATTGATCCTTCATCACGCCACGGGGTGAGTATCAGAACATACCTGAGCCTTGGGAAGCAGTGCGCGAATCTGAAAGATGGAGCTAGTAACAATGAAATGGTCAATATGAAATTGCGCAATCTTCCATTTAATCCATGTGCTCACCCAAAATATCCGCCGTTCCACCAAAGATGCCTGACATGGTCACGATATATTCAATCAGAGCTAGGTGATTGGAGATTTGAACTATTACCTCCAAAACGTTGCTTCCATTCCCGCGTACATACCCAGTAAACCATCGTTTTTGATGATGCTTTTGACAACATCGATCGGCCCTGCGTATGTGCTTGATTTATCTTGTAGCCTGGCTTATGTTAACAAGATAAAAATTATATACTGCAAGGGAATTCACTACCTTATTTTGACAAGTTCGAATGGTACCACCTGACAGCCACCCGAAACTTAATGAAATTTTGGTTGTACATATCTTGACGTACAACGAAACTCTCAGTGGCCCCCGCCGCGCAGCCAGTCGCAATTGACAGTGACTGGGTCATCGTTGCCGCTCCTGTCGCCGACAGAAAGGTCTTTCCCCAAAAGTCATTGGCTGCGCTGAAATGACACATTGGCATGCATAAGTAATGCTGTACAATTGCACGCACAATTTCACAGCCCTTTTGGGAGCTTCTAGTAATAAGGGTGGTGCAAGTCCTGTACAAGTGGACACGCTGATTGAAAGATCCGGCCATCCGGACAACACTTCCCAGCGCACCTCGATATAATCTCCCGACCCTGCAGTTTTTTGACGTGTGACCCTATTGCTCGCTTGACTGTGAGAATACGACATACCCTTCCTGGGCCACGATTGATCGAAGACTTCCCACAAGTCCGAGGGAAGACTTTCCAGTCTCAAGTTGCATTCGTGTTTTCACAACATCTGCCATTACAGATCAATAATGCCATGCCGTCCATTGGCTGCTTGCTCACCAAGAGGATAGAAAGTTAAAATCTCGCTGAAAGGAGCACAAATTGTTCAACAGTCGATGAAAAAAGGCCTGAGCACGGACTGTACTTACCTGACACCAGCAATCGCTCCAGCAGCAAAGTTGGCAGCGAAAGGCAGTGCTGGAACAAATGATGGGCGCACGAAATTTCCCTGATCAGTGAATCAGAAACATACGTTTTCTCTGGGCTGAGGGGGAAGACATGGGCGGAACTGGCGAAGGGCTCCCGTACAGCGCACGCAGCACAAACCAAGGCGCTTATTTCTGCTAGGCCGATCCGACCCGAGCTGTCCGAGGCCTCCAGCGCCTGTTATACTGTTGAGCTGTTGACCTGATGGTGTACATCATCAACTGGCAGGAGTTCCAAGAGGCAGCGGAAGGATTGTATGAAAAGTCACCCAGAAATGTGAGCGTTCTATTCTTATTTTCAGCGGCCATGTCTGACGCTCTTTCCAGACACGATACTGCGTAAAATGGAGAGCTGCAGAAGGGGTTCTTGTCCTCAAAATCACGGACAACACGACGGTTTGATTGTTTTTCAGCATCATACATCTCCCGATAGCTGATGTGTCGATAGTGTCTTAAATACAAGACTCACTCGTCGATTTTTTTGAACCGTTTCGAAACGTTGAACCTATCCCTAATGCGGAGGATGCAGAACAGGAAAGCTGCATCACCACCACCCGCAGCTACCCAGCCTGCGGCCCCAGAGCTCACGTCTAACACAGCTGGCGTGGGTGGCGCCACGTCGGCCGGGTCTACTGTGGCACCTACGGCCGGCGGTCCTGTTGGCGGTGGTGTGAAGAAGAAAAAGGGGAAAAAGAAGAAGTAGCAGTGGTAGATATGCAAAGACTATACCGAGAGCGTCTGGGGCCGGCCATTATGGATCGGTACACAGCTGCCTTGGTATAGCACAGTGAGGTCGCACTTTTTTTTATCCTCGTCACCAGTGCATACTAGCGCACACATCTATGGATGCAATGTCAATCTGCCATTCCCTCCAGGTCCCTGATACAGGGGAGACACGCGGTATTGCTTCCGTTTTCGTAATGTGCTCGGGTTCTTTCAACCGATGGTTCGCAAACAGTCTAGTTTTCCTCGGGCACGTTGCAGCTGTGAGGAAGTGGAATCCACCTTACTCATATGTTGTACGCAATCGGAATCAGATTTACTCCTGATGGTTGACGGCATTTCTTTAGAGTGTGGGGCCTCCCTGTGCAATCAGGTTCAGATTGTGGCACAATCGGGTCTCTGACCTCTGCTATGCTTCTTAAGCGTTATGGCACTGGTTATCTTGACCGGCATGATCACCTCGCCGCCTCGGAGCTTTCTCGCGTCGAATGGTAATAAAGTCACAGACCGCAAAACAAACACACAGCGACTAAACGATGCTTCGCGAACAACTCGTGGATCTGACGGAACATCTATTGAACAACTTACGTCCCGTGGGAGATTACATCACATGGCTGTGCGATCAGTTGTAACAAGGAAGAAAATTCCACCAAGACTCAGGGCTTTGGTCGCGTTGCATCTGATGTTAGAACGAAGTTGGTGGCAGACAACCTGCTTAGGACTCATGCGAGACACAAGGGGACATGGCGGAATTGATATTTCGTTTTTTTTTAAGGAAGAGATCGCACTGCTCAAAACAGTATTATAAACGCCTCCCCCCACAAGTCATTCTGGTATTCGTCCATTTCTATAGATGATTTTTATCTGTCTGATTCGACTCGAGAATCGGCCGAAGACTTAAATATACTTTTCGACGCTCATGCTATTTCCCGATCCAATATTTTTATATTCACAGCACAGCCAATGGCAGGCGTAGAAATACTCTTCCCTGGGATATTCACTTCTATCTAAATGAAAACCTCCACGCGCTCCACTACTGACGAAAAACAAACAGCATTAACGCCACGCGCAGTGTCACATGGGGAAGGCTTCAAGAAACAGAAGCGCCAACGGCATGTCAAAATTTGTCCTCGATATGAAGGCGTACGTTCTCATGTGACTCCTCACAAATTAATGCTAAATAACTGCGCAGCCTGCAGGCTCACATTTGCTTTAAACCACGAAAGAAGCATTTCCTAACCTGGAAATTTATAACTCCGATTGCTCTAAATCAGTGTCAGAATCGTTTTCTTACCTCGCTAGGCGCCGGCTCGGACTAAGGAATTCGCTATACTAAACTGCCATGGGGAAGAAAGCGCCAAAAGCCTCCAGGAAGCTAGCTGCAAAAGGCGAAATAAAACGTCAGATACAGGAGAGACACAAGCACCAAAAGGTAAAGAAAAGGCTCGACGGAAGGAAACCTCAGAAAGCTGTAAAGCCTACGAAGGGACGCGGTGATGGCAATGGAAAAGAGAAAGAGGCGGACCACGACGAGAACATTGATGGTCGGGAGAACAACGAACAGGATGCGAAGTATGGTTCGCACTTGTCTGTGGTGCTATCGGTATTGAAAACTGTCAAGGTTCCAAGGCATGTCTGTAGACGACATCCTGGGTGCAGGATTCATGAACGCGGAGGATGGAAGTGTGCGCACGCCATGTAACTCGTCCATCACAAAATTAATTGCTAGTATAGGACCCAGTGTCACCGTCTGATGAGGATTCCGATGGGGAGGGCTCGGAGGGCGACGATAATGCCTCCTTTGCATCGGTGGACGAACTCTCAGGTTTGGGCAACTCTGTTTTCATGGCCCAAGCTGACATTGCAGACTATAGACGAGGGAGAAGCCCATCTCCATGAGCTGTCGCACTTAGCTCAGAAGGATCCTGAGTTTTACAAGTACCTGCAGGAAAACGACCGAGAGCTCCTTGAGTTCGATCCAAATTCGGCGGAGAAAGACGTTGACATGGAGGGAGTAGAAGATGAAGGCCGTGACGATGATAGTGAGGTTGAGGAAACCCCGATATTGACTAAAGATGTTTTGAAGAGCTGGCAAAAAGCTCTTTTGGAGGTGCTCTCATGGTCAAGTTTACCGTGATAACCCCTGACTCGTCCACAGCAACGGTCACTCCGTGCGCTACGGAAACTTCTAGTAGCTTTCCGTTCAGCGGCGCACACGCAGGAAGAGAGTGATAACAAGGTCCAACTGGCTTGGAGAATTGACAGTCCAGCAGGTAAGTCATTACACTGACGAACCACTTTCGCTGAAATGTATCCCACAGTATTCCGAAAGCTCGTTGCAACTGCCTTGCGATATACGCCAGTCATTCTCAATCACCATATCCCGTACAAGACATTGCCCAACGGAAAATTGTAAGCATAAACCTGCCACCCCTGGTGCCGTTTTTAGAATCCAACCATTTACGCAGCAAGCAACCTCCCACATCCAAAAAATTCACCGGCCTCACCAAGCTGCTTCTCTCCCATTTTCACAACGTGGTTCATGTAATCTCAACACTTCCCCAGCTCTCGTCATCCACGGAAGAGGATGGAGATGGGAGGGATATTGATATAACCGTTCTCGCGCTCAGCGAAAGCGCAAAATTACTGCCTTATATTATTGGCAGCAAAAAGGCTGTGAAGGTCTATCTTAAAGTTGGTAGCAACTCGCGAACACTCTCGATCTTGCCTCATCCATGAAGTTTAGAGTTGCCTCAGTCTCTGGTCCTCCGCACAAGATAATGTACGGATGGCAGCATTCCTTGCCATCAGACGATTAGCTTCCTCGACCGATGAATCCATTCTCGACCTTGTTCTCAAGGTAGGTCCCAGATCCAACTTATCTTGTCTTTATGCTCACCCGTCTGGTTTTTTATATCAGGGCACTTACCTTACCCTCGTTCGCTCCTCCAAGGCGACATCTCTACATACGCTGCCAAGTATCACGCTAATGAAAAACTCTGCATCGGAGCTTTACTGCGCGCCGGAACATGGTGGTGCAGCATATCAACATGCCTTTGGTTATATTCGCCAGCTTGCCATTCTACTCCGAGGCGGAATGAAAGCGATGACCAAGGTCTGTACCTCTTATCTTCCATTTATTTTATACGATTGGCTCGACTATTCTCTACCGTCTCAGCGCTCACGCTCGCTTACAGGAATCCTATAAGCAAGTATACAATTGGCAGTTTGTGCACTGTGTGGATTTCTGGACTCTTGTCCTAGCAAGGGCATGTAGCCGAGATGCTCTTCAGACCACAGGCCGGGAAAGCGGGCTGCAGGCGTTAATATATCCCTTGGTGCAAGTGTCTCTGGGAGCCATTCAGTAGGTCTTGCAATTGTGGATATCATTGACATGCTCTTATGTATATCTAGGTTAATCCCTACCCCGAGATCATATCCTTTCCACCTTCATTTACTCCGTTCCCTCCTTCACTTGTCCAGGCATACCACAACCTTCATCCCACTTACGCCTCACATTCTTCCTATACTTCAGTACAGCCTCTCACCGTCCACCTCAGGAAAAACATCTACTTTACGTCCACTACCTCTTGACACCTCCATCCGCGCACCTTCTGCTTACCTCCGCACGCGTATCTACGCCGAGACACTTGCAGACGAGAGCATCTATGTGCTCGCGGAGTGGATGGGTACGCCACAGGTCCAGGGAAGCATCGCTTTCCCGGAGATATCCATCCCAATTGGGTTATTGTTGAAGAAGAGCATTAAAAGTGCGAAGGGCGTGAAGCAGGCTGCTGCTGCAAAAGTGTTGGTGGAACGGATGGAAGAAGGCGTGAAATGGATTGAAGAGCGGAGGCGGGGAGTAACATTTGCGCCCGCCGCAGTAGATGAGGTTCGCGCTTGGCAAGAAGACGTGAGAGTGAAGCTCGAGGACACGCCAGTCGGTAAGGCATTGAAATTATTGCGGAAAGCGAGAGAGAAGAGAATGAAGTTGTTGGAAAAGGTAAGTTTCCCTCACGATACGCCGTCGAAGGTATGGCTGATTATCCACTGTTTTGAAGGCAAGAGACGGCGAGGACGAGATTTTAGATACGTAGAATTTTCTTTAACTATCTGGCTACATGATATCGAAATGAGTCGTGCGTAGGGTCTACAACCAATACATACAGATATACCATATTTACCGATACAGCATGAACAATAGATACAATACGATCCATTAGTATGGTCCCCATCCGTTCATTTGTGGGCCTCCAAATCCACCCTGGCCGCCAAAGGCATTCTGGTAGCCACCCTGCGGGAAACCGCCGTCGCCAAAGCCGCCCATATTCATCCCCATCGCTGCCATATTTCCCATAGGCCCCAGGTTACCCATCATCCCTGGCATCATGCCCAAATTCATTTGCGGCATCATCATCCCCGCCATGGGCATTCCTCCAGTCCCCATACCCATGCCCTGAGCACCCATCATGGCAACACTTGGCAGGCCCATCGGCATCTGCATCTGGTTCTGCATAAGGCCAGGATTCATGACGCCATGCCCCATGCGCATCGGAGGGCTCATCATGGGGTAATTGTTGCCACCGAGACCCATGTTATTTGGCGCCATGACGCCATTGAAGCTGTTCGCCGGATTAGAAGCCGGTCGATTCGGCATGCCCATGTTCATGCCCGGCCCCGACATGGACATCGCCATGGTTCCGCCGTGGAAATTATTGTTGTTATTGGCAGAGCCACCACGGATAGGCGATTTGGGACGCAGGGCATCAATTTCTGACGAGCCGTGAGCTTCGGAGAATCTAGCGAAATCTTGTTTGCTCACCGTTCGTACTCGGCACAACGACCCTGCCTCCCGGAGGCACCTGGCAGGCATCGCGCACCTCCCTCTCCCACTTCGCCCTCTGCCATAGAACGGCGTCTTCTAAGCCTTCCATCCCTGTCCTCAAGTCCGCCGCCTTCAATCCCTCAAGCACCTCTTCTTCCTTGATGTCTGCTTCCTTCTTCATCACAACCTCCTCCTCTTCCTCTTCTCCCGCTACGCTGCTGGCTCGCGAGTCCACCTCTGCTTCAGCCTCACTTGTGGGATCGAAACGATCTACGGCATTCATATCACCGTCATCATCGAGTAAGACTGTGACCCATCCACGGCGGAGTTGATGGCCGGGCCGTCGACGACCAAACACTTCGAGGCGCCGGGCACCGAGGCAAAACGATTCGATTAGTGCGTACATTTCTGGTGGTTTTCGGGTGGGATCTGGTACCTATATCAAGAAATCGCAATGCTGGTGAGCTCTGAAGGGCGCACCTTCGGGATCACCTTCCCATATAATGACGTCCGTATCTGGTACGAAAGTGAGTAGAGGAACGAGAAATAGCGAAGAAAACAACGCACCGATGTTACAATGCACGAACCAGTTGTCCGTGGACCGACGCACGGTTCCCCGAATACCCATCAGGCAATGCTGCTTCGTCCTTGTGAAGAGGGAAGATGTGGGAGGGTCTGTCTAAGGGAGCAATAGCGTCATGCGAGTGTACTACAAATGTCATGGCCAATCTCCCCAACACAACAATAGAACAAATCGAGTGTAACAGAGTATACGACAGCCAGAAAAAGTACGAACCCCGGGCCCCTTGTTGCATTCCTTGTTAGTTTTCACCCATACGACGTCTTCACACCTTCTGTAGCCCCATCGGGCCAGGACTTCCCGTCCGCGTTCCAGTCCGTCGCCTGCGCCGCTGCCGACCCACATGAAGACAAAACTTGGATCACCAGCTAGCTGTGGAATCGGAAAGGTCGTGAGAGTATCCCACGAAAAGGAGGGGGAGTAGAATGGTGGATCGATCAGGATGACGTCGAATTTGGCGGGCGACATGGCGCGCAGGCGAGTAAGAGGAAGATAGTGCGGGGGAAGTGCCGAAGCATTCATTGCAGCTCTTTTGAGCTGGAGGAGACGCTGTTGCTTGGGGTACCTTTAGGGTACCTGAGCACGGTGGAATGCAAAGCGAAAGAAGGATCTGGCACGTACTCTTCAAACCGTTTGTCTAATTCGGCTCCTAGCACCCAATTCTGAGGCCATTCGCCGCCATCAACATAGCGTTGAGAATAGTCATTCCTGAACGTCTCCTCCTCCGGCACATAGTTGGCATACCGCGCAAGGCGAACCCGTTTCTCGGGAGGTAAATCAGTTCTTGCCCTTGGGTCACATTCCCGCTCTCGTTCTCGTTCCAACTCATGCGCTCGTCTTGCCGGAGAGGGTGGTGTTGGGGGTGGCGATGGAGATGGAGACGGGATTAATGGAAGCTGTAGGATTTCGTGAGGTGGACTGGGGTGGTTCCGTAGGAGGTCCCGGTGAGCCCTTTGAGAAGCGCGTACGGCAGAGATAAGGGAATAGTGCGTCGAAAGCAGATGGTTGACGTCGGAGAGTACCTCTAGTGTACCCGTCCTCGCCATCGTGTGTGCTAGAGTGACTGAGTATTTACCCGCGGTAGAAATAACGCCAGTAGTCAAAACAACCCTTTGGCTGATGCGTACTGGTGTCAACCGTGTGCCAAATTGTTGGATCTGGACGTGGTTGGAGGATAATATCTTATGTATCGCTGGAGCTGGAGCGCACTGAGATACAAACCAGTACGTCCGACGTCCGACTAGCTCCGACTCCTGATCAGGTTAGTAATAGTGACGCATCAGTGAGCTTTCCTTGAGGCTTACCCTTTACTCATTTCAACACAGGTAACCAAATGGAATCCCTCGCTATTCCAGCAAATGCGGCTCATGATGAATCAAACTTTTGTGTAACGGCATACTGAGTAGCTCAGAACTAGAGTTAACTTTTAGATCCTTGTGTTCAACCGCACCTCGTCTTCTACATTAGGCTCTCTATGTTGCCTTTATTTCTTACGGGCAGAGAGACAAAGTGCCGATCTATAACTTATCAATCTAGACTGGTTCTGGACGTGGATGCGAGTCGTGAGTGCCCCTGTTCTGAACCTATAATAGTCGCCATGCAGATTTCTCGTCATTCAGTGGCCGGTACTGATCTTCCATAACATACCTATCTGCATATTGATGATGGTCTTGTCGCCGGCTCCCAGATCCAGGGCAGTTCATGCATGATTTTGTTCGCGACGCAACCACTGAAGTTATGCCTATATCCCTGAATAATGTATTATTTCTGTGCCACTCCCTGTAGTGCCGGTGTCGAGAGCAAATTCTACGCACAGACCGTGTTGCGGAAACCGCGGCAGCATCTACTGGCATCGGCAAAATTATGTGAACCCTTCGTCCCTCATTATGTTTGATATTTACTATCACATATTTGGCCCGTCACGCATACAGCTTTCTAAGCCGTCGACACGCTTGCATGAACTAGTAATCTTGGGCGCCATAGAGATGTTCAATTCCGTTACTAGCTGACTATATGTAGACTTTAGTGTCCTTGAAGAATCGATCCTTAAAATACCATCGCAGTAGCCATGCAGACTGGTGCGAATCGTTTATTATATCACCGAATCTCATCAACCTTGTTGTGCAGGCATCTACTACTGTACAGGGCTGGCAATGACGTACAGTAAGCTGGCGTCTGACTTCCCATCTCGACGCAGAGTGAATGGAATGTGTACACGGTAAGGAGCAAGTACGTTACAAATAAACCAGGATATACCCCACTGTCGAACCACTCGTCGAATCCAGCACTTTCAATGAAGGCACATCAGATTGATCACAGGAGTCTGCTTTCCAGTTCTCCATACAGATCCTTGGATGCTTCTTCCATAGCCTGTTTCCGGTAGTAGAGTCACACTCATGAGTAGGACGACACCATAGACGTACCTTAAGGGGCTCTGTAACTGCCGTCGAACACAGCAAGAAAGACATATACCGCATAAACTCTCGAGAACCGATGGCCGTCTTCCCCTCCTCTGTATGTGAGAATCTGGCACTAAGAATAAGGCACTGAAACACGGTACATAAGCAGCGGTATATGCTTCCACGAGGAAATACTAACATCATGGATGAATTCCGCGCGATTTCGGTTCGTCAATTGGCCCACTGGCATGGAGTGGGGAAGCGGCATCTTTGCCTGCAGCGAGCTTGCAATCAAATACAATTGTGACTTGACCATCAGTATGTGCCTCGCTCGGTATGGAGCCAGGACGCTGACAAAGTTGGTCAATATGAAGTTTTCGAATGGCTGCGAGCCGAGAGCTGCCCGTGCTTCTCTTAATCGATCTGGGGTCGGTTGACACAAAAGTCAACTTCTCATTTTGCTCAGCAGAAAAATCACCTCACCTATAAGTAACTGGTTTGAATTGATTATGCGGAGGATAACATCCTTCTTAAAAGGGGTGGTAAACTGTGGTTCTGCTGCAGCAAACCTATGTGAAGACTCTGAATCAGCAAGGGGGAATGATGACGCATTCAGAAACTTTGAGAGTGTACTTCAGGAGGGGCTGCGCGTTGATGATCGCTGTCTGTTAACATTTAGGTAAGTTATCCACTTCTCATTGCAACGTCATGACAAAATACCTGCAACTTCATCTCTCGATGCCTTAATTCCCGCTCGACACGCAGCAGGGCAGGCCTCGAGGGCCGTGATTCGGGACTGGACCAGAGCGTTGAAAGACTGTATGCTTGCAGCAGGACTGCATATGATAGCACGTCGTATGTCATCGTCGCCACGGCCTTGCGAAGCGTCCGCCGTGCGGGATTCCGAAAAATGAAAAGCTGATGAAGAGGTGAGATGCGTCTACCGAAAATGATATATCCATACCTGGAAGATGGCGGCAATGGCCAACGCTATCATGAGGGCACTGATCGCTAAAGGAAACGAGGACTTTCAGTAGATAATCCTGATATCCGGCAGCGGGAGAGTGTAACCTTTGCCTTTTACAACGTTAGAGGGGTCAAGTCGGAATAGGTTTCAAACAACACTCACCGAAACGAAGCACAGGCGAGTCAAAATTAGTCCGATGTAAGTAATCTACCGAAACCCATTCCGTGACAACTAAAACCTAGATGGTTTTTTTTTTTTCAGAAGTGAACAAAGTGAGAGACTGGGCGAAGTGGCTAACCCCGGTTGCATTCAGCCCTAGCAGAGCCACGACGAAGTATGCTGGTTTTTCAGCCAGCACATATTGCATTATTAGCGCGTATGGGACCACCTAGGAAATTCATGAAAGCCTTGTCATTCCAAAGAGGTCGGTCTGTTTTACCATAAAAGTGATTCCAATTCTATGCAACAAGTGAGACGGGTAACGTCTCTGCTAATGCAGCGGGACCAACGTACGGGTTGAACTTGTAACCTCCAACGTCACGAAACATCTGCAGGGGCTCCGTCAGCTTGGCTTGAGGCCTGGTCATAATAGCTAACCTCGAGCACAGTGAGGCCCCACAAGTACCTTGTAACAGGTTAGGAAATCCGACTCGTTATCATCCGACGTGTTTTGAGACGCACCCAATCCCAGAACCTGCAATTTGCAATACGAAAGTCAAGATACTTTGGCCTAAAGTAACCCAATGTCAAACAGATAACCCAGTGGGTACGGCGGGTCCTGACCTAGAGTACTGTCACGAACACGAGTTAGTACTAGGCATTATCATAAACGCCAGGGAACATACGGTGCGAGCGCCACCACGATGGTCAACATGCCCGAGGTTAGAGAGAAACTGCAAGGCACACGAACGATAAGTCCCCTCTTCATATAACGCGAAAAATTCTGCACCTTATGAACCATGATCTCGGTGCCGAGGCATAGATCAATGTCGCAAACACCGAGGCCGCCACCGCCGTTTTGGCAGCGAACAAAGACATTGGACTTTGAATGGCGTGTTGTATGCGATCTAGGTGTTGCCAGATGTTCAGCCGCACGGGCTCGTAGGGCCTCTTCTCCAATAACGCGATGGCTTCCGGCAGAGAAAGCCCGCGCTCGTCCACCTTGGGTTTTTTGTGCGGCCGCTGCAGCGCTTCGAACATATGGATATGGAGCCTCTTCTTGCGCCCGATGCCTTCGGGATTCACGGTCGACCACAAGGTCTCCAATTCGGAGACGAACTGTCTGTCCGCGAGGAGTATTTAACGGTGACAGAGGGAGCGCGCGTCCGGACACGAAGCACGACTTACTCTAGCGCGAAAAGAAACCCCCACACTCGGATGAGGCTTTGGCCCTTCATCAACATATTCGTATCCGATTGGTCCTGGGTGCCGTCGTCGCTCTCGGCATTGGCACCGCCCTCCACATTCGTGCCCGAATTCTTCTCGTCTGACCTGGGGGGTCTTTGGCGCAGCGTCTGTGCGGCAGCGCCAAATGCCTCGTTCAAGGAGGCCCTGGGCTGGTGGAGCCTCAAATCGGTCTCCCACAGCTCGCCTCCCACGAGGGCGTCTTGCAGTAATGCATGCTGCGTCGCCGAGAACGCATCGAACTCGCGTCGCAGTTTCAGCATCCCGCACTCCGTCAGGTGCGGGGACGGCCGCTTCTCGTGGGTCGTATCCGTCGCCGTCGCCGTGCCGGACGAGCCTGGAGGTTTGGTGGACGCATATCGATTGGGCGGTGTCCTGGAGATCGCAGCGTCCTCGGTCGAGAAGTCCTTGAGTGGACCCGGCGGTGGCGTCGCTGCTCGCGCCGGCGTCGCCGGCACAGTAGCATTCTCGACTTCAGCAGCCAAGCGCTCACTGACCGACGCCATCTGAGCGGATATATCTTCATCGAGTGAACTCGTGTCCGCGGGTACAGTGGACGAGCTATCGCTCAAAGGACCAGACGTCACCGATGCGTTCTTCTTTTCGAGGTCCATATATTCGCTGTGCTTCGCCTGCGTCACCGGGATGACCATAGGACGACCTCCCAGCTCATCCCCCAGATCGCGGATGGTAAGGTCCACCGCGCGTCGGAGCCTACTGAACGATGCCATTGCGCCTGGAAGAAAACGCCTTTTGAATAGTTCCTTGTCCTGTTTCTCTACGCCTGACAGACTGGAGTGGGCAGTGATCAGGGCCTGGATAAGGCAAGATATCAGAGTGTACTATGATTCATAATGGATGGAGTACCTGTTGTAGGCTCCGAGTTCTCGTTACAAAACACTGCAAAAATTCAATTAAGGACAGGGAATTAAAATTGGATGTTACCTGGTAATCCCCGAGAGAGAATCGCGAGTAGTTGATCTCAATGGTCGTTTCCTCGATTAACTGCTCCAAGCATTAATACATACGACGACGTGATGCCCGAGGATCCTACCTGTGTCAAATATCCGAAATCGGCCTGAGAAAGAAAACTCCATTATGAAATAATATGCCGAATCGTGCCAAGAATCTTACCCGTATAGTGCGACTTAAGTGCTGGCGAGCGGCTTCCTCTTCTTCGCTGATATCGAGAGTGTACGCCTAAACGCCCAGCTCCGTTAAAATGGAAGGCTATTCAAGAGTTGAGGCTCACCTTCGCTAAAAGGTGTGCAAATGTTCCAATGTGTTCTAACGATACGACCTGAAATTCACGTGAGAAGACGGTGACTGCATGCTACACTAACACATACCAGCGTCTGGCGCAACTCCCTTTCGGACGACTTGGGAAACACCAACCAGTTTACAGCCAAGACAATTACCCCGCCCCACCTATGCAGGAAGCTAGTGAAAACGCGATAATCAATGAAGGGAGAAAACATACAGATACGCTTCATAATATGCTTTTAAATATAGGGGGCTGAAAACGCCTCCAAGCAGATAGCTGCAATAGCGTCAGTCGAGATGCGAAATGGGTGAATGAGAGACGGACGAAGTATAAATCTATAATTTATTACTCATTAGAATATATTAAATTGACAAGGAAATGATTAGCGCACGCCATTGAACGACTGCAAGATAAACAAAAGGGAGAAACCGAACCATCTCTGACCGATGGCTTTCACAAGAGCCATCACTGAGACACAACGGCATTAGCAAAGCTATGATGGCAGGAAGGAGGGGCATGTTTACAGTAGATCATGACAGCAAATACAACACCCTGTGCAACGGGCCACGGATTCAGTTTTGCGAGGATAACAAAACCCACGCATCCCAGCGAGACACCAGAAAGACCAAGGACGACTGCCTATGCGGAAATTAATAATAAAGCCGACTCAAAAGATGGGAAGAAATCACTTGAAAGCATGCACCTGATAGAAAGGATCAGTGACAGAGCTGACTACGACGAATTGGGGACGGGCCTATAGATTTTCCTGGACTGGCTGCAATGACAATAATCATCATGCTCGAATAAGCCAAGGGAAACTTGGACAGGCTGTCGAAGGGTTTCAGGAAAATAAGGACGAAAGCTAGGATGTATGCGAGTGTTCCTTGGGGGTTTAGAGTCAGCATAAGTTTGACAAGCAGCAGAGATATGTTGCACCTTTGCACACGGGAATGAAACGAGGCGAGGACACATAGTTGACGACCGCTTTCAGGCTCCTGATCAACTTCTTCTCTAGATTCTTGACCATATTGCCTGCTAGGCACGAAGCGACGGCGAGATGGATCCTAAAGTTGTCAGAACCTGGTCGTGGTGGAAGGTAGGCTGTGGACCCGCTAAAGCTTGATTTTGTGTTTCAGCTTAATCGACATCACGTGACACCCGTGGATTGGTTATTCATGCTGACTCCGAAGGGACAATCAGGCACGATGTGCGATCACACGCTTTCCATATACGGGTGGAACGCCGGCTTCTTGAGTTCTGTAGCAGACATAAAATCACTGGATGGGTCAATAATAAGATTTACCGTACTGTTGCAGTCTCATTCACAACCTCCACCCTGGCCCAAGTCTTGAGGTTAAACCTGGGGCAGACTTTATTTACATGCGGCCCGTCGTCCTCCCTTCAAGTCTCGGTATTGCTTGGCGATCGCTTCCGGTAGTGTCATTGCCGCGGCTCGGCTGCTGCTCCACGCCGAGCCAAGCTACCGTTTTGTGATGCTTCTTGCATCTGCTGATGGATTTACTTTCAAATCGTAACAAGTAATATTATAGGCCATTCGCAAGTAGTTGCATAATGGAGCCTCTCTTGAATTAGTTAATACCTGGGCAGACTCTCGAGCGATTTGCGTTTCTTGAGCTTTGTACGTCGTTTAGATGGTGAAGGCGAGGATGATGAGATGATGGTGCAGACTGAGGCGAGCGAGTATATGAGTCTAAGCGCATGTATATTATGTGACCTAGAGAGCAACAAGATCGACAAATAGTTCGCCTCAATAAAACAGTATCTGTTACTTACCGCAGGCTGATTTTTGAAAAAGCACGAATGGCGAGGTATCAAGGCGCCGAGACCATAGGCTGCTTCTGGATCCACTCATTTTTGGACAGCTCTTCCGCGACAACGCCGCAAAAGCTCGTCGGGGAAGCCAGGCGGTCGTTCTATGATCCCCAATATACCCCGCGTTAAAGTTGTCCTTCTGCTTGTCCGTGAGCAGCGGCACTCTGCCGATCGTCCACATCACTTCTTTATCAGCCCGCACAGTCTCTCCGATGGCGACGACATCCTGTTATCTGTCAACTTCTTTGACAATTCTCCACTTTTCAGCGGCACTGACTTTATAAGCGTTGTGAGCGAAAAGGGCGACGCCGTTGACTAGCACCCAAAACTGGAGGTCGAATTTATCATGTGGATCCTTCATGCTTGCAGTTCCAAGTAGAATGAGACGCTTGATTCCCATTTCCCGCATGACCTCGAGAAGTAGCGCGTATCCTTTGGCGATGGGCGTGCCTGCCGGGTGAAGTGGGCCTTTCTTTACACTGGGTCCGAGAGCAGAGACTACAGCATGGACCCCAGTAAGGGAACTCTTGAGAGCATCTCGTTCATTGAGCTCCCCTTTGACCACTGTAACAGATGGGTTCGAAGTGAGCCTGTCGGGAAGCTTTGAGGGTGTTCTGGCGTATATAACGACCGTATGAGAGTCGCGGAGCATGTATTCGATGAGTAGAAGTCCTGAGGTAGTGTTAGCATAATCTAACACATAATATCACTCACTTGCCTACTTCCCCAGTAGCTCCAAGAACAAGAACGTGCATGGCTGGCTTGGTAGATGAAGGAAAGAAGGTCGTTGCTGCGTGGTCATCGTGACACTGGCTGCAAGTCTAGTGTGACGGTGATTAGCGCCCCGTCGACCTGGAGCCCACCCTCGCCGCTAAAGGTAATTTCTAAAGCGCGGTCAAACAATGTATGACGCCATCATTTGACTTATATCCTTTAGTTCGGCGCAGCCTCTTTTGTTCGGCGCGAGCTCGGCAACATCCGCATTCACTCTCCGAGTCAAAATATTCTCCGTGCACTTACAATATTTCTACACGTCGACGCCACATCGGCTAGGCTGTGGAGCACCCGGAAACTATCTGGTTTACAGAAAAATTTACGGCCCCCTATATCAGTCCGCTCTCCATCGTAAGGCCAAGTCTACACCAAGCCGTCTGTCTATAATTTCAGATTAGGAAACGCCTAATTTACTTCAAGGGCGGGCGCTGGAGTTTACGAAGAATAAGTATTACTCGCCAATTCCCTCGAGAGGCTGTGTGCTTTCTAGGGCCACGTGTTTTCCGCGCTCTCTAGCGCAGTGCCAACTACACGACGCCCACACGCGTTTTCGTTCTCCTCGCAGTATCAAAGCGCAACGCGATCACTACGGCCATGTCAGCGGAGCCTACTTCAGATCATCCCTCTAGGGAATCCATAACCCCTACTCCAGAACCTCGTCAGTCTTTAGCTCTTCTTGTCCCTCCAGCTCTCAATCATGCATTATCTACTCATCACGCCGCATTCGTCGCAATTTGTGGTCGATAATCCTATACGAAACGAATATCGCCGTCGCCGTCGCCGTCTCCATCTTGAACGTGCAGCCAGATTAGGTGTCACAGATTTGCCCGACCCAAACGCTCTCAGTGATGAGCTGTCCGCCGCAACGCTTGACAGCGGTGCGTGTGCGCGAGCTTGAGCTCATATTGTCTGATATTTGCACCAGACCTTCAGTCACTTACACCGGCCCAGCTGCATGAGCTCCAGCAAAACATGCTGGATGAGGCGTCAGAGGAAAGACCCTTGATCAGCCCATTGGCGTCCCTGGACGTATTACGACAAGAGTACGAAGGCGGTTCTACGTCGTTTGTAAAGAAGATCGATTGGCTGCAGAAAGAGAAAGGTTTTAAAGGCATTCGACGTACGCGAGGGGACGGAGATTGCTTTTATAGATGTCTGTTCCTTGCGGCAGTCGTTTATATGAAGGCTGACCTATCCTTCTTATAGCTCTGGCATTCTCTTACGTTGAAAGGATCATGCGAGCGCCGGATGTAGCATTGGCCGTTGCGACGTCGGTTTCCGTGCTGCAGTCTACCCTGCAGATGCTTCAGCTAGCAGGCTTTGAAGCCATGGTGTACGAGGGTGCGTATTGATCCGACCCGTCCCTATAGCCTCGGTCAACGCTGTAGCAGACTTCTATGAAATATTCGTTTCAATTATTCAACAGGTCATTACCCCGGACGCTTGTGATGGCAAGACTTTGAATACATCCATCCTGCTGGAAGCTTTCCAAGACCCTCAAAGTTTGTTTTATCTCGAGTCATGATTTACATACTCATATCTGCTTTGCACTTGTACAGCATCGAACTCGATTGTGGTCTTCCTTCGTCTATTGACATCGGCCCAAATACGAGCCGATCCCGAAAACTATGAGCCATTCTTATTCCACCAAGACACTTTTGAACCACTGCCTGTGCGCGAATTCTGCGAGACCTCTGTCGAATCCGTTGGCCGTGAAGCAGGTTAGCGGCGTCGTTGTCTTTGCGTATTAATGAACATCATGCGCCAATCTCACTACAGATCATGTGCAAATATCCGCGCTTTCCCGAGCACTCCGTATCAATATCAAAGTAGCGTATCTCGATGGCCGGGGTGACGACAAAAAGGTAGACTTTGTGGAATTGAAGAATGTAGAAGACGGTTATAATGGAATGAACGAGGTTGTCTTATTGTATAGGTATGTAAATAACAAAAAAAGCATGTCACCTCGTGCGGCGAGACTGACATTCACTAGACCTGGCCACTATGATAGTTTGGAGTACCGGGAGTCGGATGATTAACTGCCTTTTATTTTTCAGCTCAAAGTATCTCGATCTCGTATTAGAGGAGGTTGGTCAAATTTATGCTACCCGAGTGTTTCCCTCGCTTCCCAGACGCGATATGTCACATTGTGACGTCGATAGCGCGATCTATCTCACTTCAGTACTCTCACCACCCATATCCACCTCATTCATGTAGACCGCGACATCATTTGTACAACAGTACTGGATGACGAGTAACTGTCGCCAGCTGTCAAATGGCGTAATTTGATATCCTGAACGTATGGTCGGACTCTGAAAAAAATCCATCGTTTACTTTGAACCATGGCCCTTGCTGAGAGGATGTCTGCTGCTGAGAGGCTGTCTGCCATGCTTGGTGGTCCAGACAGTCTTGTAAAGTCAGCTGATCCCAACCATGTAAGCTAAACTTACTGACCTCCTAACGTTTGTATGCCAACTGCATCATGTAGCCAGCGAACCTGATACCCGAACTATGTCGGAACTTCTATTCGTGTGTCTCGTTAATTACACTTTTCCTGTTGATGCAAATTTCCAAATGTATACAGGCTTGGGTGGGTTACTGGGACTGGAGGTTGGTTTTTACTACTGTCATTTACCAGCAGCGTCTGTCTCGGAATTTTCTGACCCGTATTAGGCGGAATCTCCATCCGTCAAGGGTAGGCGATTGATGCTTTCGCCCCTTCAACCACGTTGAACCAGCTGGCTTTTCAGCGATAGAGTGTTCATAGCACCATCTGGTGTCCAAAAGGAGCGAATTCTTCCGGAACACATATTTGTTCTTCCCTTCCCCCAGCCGGAGCCGTCCCCACACACCGATCGCGTATTCCTCCGCAGACCAAGCCAAAATCTGAAGGAGTCAGCGTGCACTCCATTATTCTGGAATGCATTTGACTTGCGGGAAGCGGGAAGCTGCATCCATACGCATTCTCAACATGCAGTGATGGCGACTTTGTTGTGGCCAGAAAGCGTGTTCACAATCTCACATCAAGAAATGATCAAAGGTGTCCGGGTCGGAGGAACAGGACGCGCGCTGTCGTATCTCGACACGCTGATCGTGCCCATTATTGAAAACACTCCGAATGAAGAGGACCTTAAGGACAGTATGGCGGATGTATGTGATGCTCGTTTTTGGTTATGCATGCTAACAAGACACTCGTTAAGGCCATGAAAAAGCATCCTGATGCTGCAGCCATCCTGGTGCGTCCCAATTGATGCTCCCATGTATCTCTTGACTCTATTTCCGCAGGTCCGCCGTCATGGCGTGTATGTCTGGGGTCTGGATTGGGAGAAAGCGAAAACGCAAGCGGAGGTGCGTGTCCAAGATTTTGGACGTGCATGCATTGACGGACACTATCTTAGTGTCTGGATTATCTCTTTGAAATTGGCGTGAAGATGAAGACCGTTGGGTTGCCCACCGTCTTGAACTGAGCTTAATGAGCCATAAATCATGCTTTCATGATCGCATTGTACTACCACTATTTCTTGAGCTGCTGGCGTTTGGTGACTGTAAGTTATGGATCATGAGTCAATTGAAGCCGTCGTCCCATAACCAGAGGCATAGCATTAGAGCTATATCTAGGGTATAGGGTGTCTACTCATTGCCATCATCAGGTTGTGTTGAGCCTGCTTGAGCCTGCCTAGCAAGCCGTTCCGCCCAGCGTTTTTTCCCCCTTCCCTGCCTCCAGCGCTCATTCACTACCTCCGCGTTATCTCCACGTTCCCGTGTCAGCAATGGTTTGTACTTTGCAGTACGAATGTATGATCCACCGCCAGCTGGCACGTTTAGAATCGTCTTCTGTTGTTGTAAGAGGGGAAGGTCGTTATCTGGTGATGACAACGGAAGGGGCATGAATGGGATGGGATGATGATGGGAGGCTGCTCGTAAGAAGTGACTGTTGAGGGTTGCATGTATTCTCGATCGAGTATAGATGGAATACAGTTGATGTCGCAAATTCATCGTTACTGGGCTTTCCTTGTGAGCCAACGGGATTGAACCAGGGATTGAAATTTCTGTATCTGTTTGCCAGCGTAGTTCCTCAGAAGGGTATCCGCAATCCCAGAGGACTAAAGGCAAGCCATCAGCTATCTGGTAGGAGGGCTTGCGATCCACAACGTGGTTTGGCTCGCTAGGTCGGAAAGGGGGTAGAGGATTACGTGGATCGACGTTTAGAAGCGAGGAGATGATGTGCGGTTCTTCAAGGCCAGATCCAACCAGAAACAAGATAGCCATGATACTTCGCACCTGGTTATATAAGAAGGCGTTCCCAACCAGATCAAGCACGTACATGGCACCTGCGTCCATGTCGGACTCATCAGGGCCTACCAAAGATATCTCTGCGCGGTGGACGGCTCTATGGTAATTCTCAATCTGCTTGCTACCATCGAGTGTGCATAGATTTCGGAAGTCGTGAGTGCCCATAAGTCGAACAGCGCCATCACGCATGCGCGATATGTCGAGGTCCGGGGAAGCAGGAAAGAAGTACTTGTAATGCCTGAATTGGCAGGAGAACCTGGCAGAGAATGTCTCCGATATTGGAGACCAGCAGATGACACGTATAGTAGATGGGAGGACACGGTTAAGGACTTGAATGTACGATATTTCTGTCGCCGGGGAAGACATAAGGTCGTAACGTTGTACACACGACGAAAAGGGTGGGTCCAAATCAGCCATCAGGGGGAGATCATCGTTACACTCTTCTGCAGGCGAGTCCGAAGACATGATGTTGGTTTGTGTTTTTGACTCATCCTCCGGTTCCTGGGGGCTAGAGACACCAAGGGCACTTCTGACCCAGAGAGAGATGACCTGTCCGGCAGCGCTGACCCCGCGATCAGTTCTGCCGCACCGCTCCCATTGACACCCTTCGAATCCCTTTTCAGGATCAATTAGACGTGTTCGAGCAAGGGCATCGAATAAGACGCCCTCAACTGTGGGCAACGGGGTATAATCCTTTTGGAAAGCAAGGCCGTTGTATTCCGAACCTGAGTAGCAGAACTTCAGGGCTATTTTTCGTCGTGGATGGGATGAGAAGGAAAATAGCTCGGAATCAGTGTTCTTGCTCGACTGGGTCACCACCTTTGCACTATCTAGTTGATGCAAACGAGCTATGAGATCTTCTCGAGTCCAGTTATGGTAGGGTGACAACGTTCGGGAGTTTGCCATTACAGACATACGAGGAATTCGCATGCACGGTCTTCTCTAACGTTGGAGTTGGAAATGGATAGTGTATTGGAGATTCCAGTTGCAACTGGACGGTGTTGTATAAGTACCCGCATGGAGCAACCAAGTTTTAGTTTTTCAAGCTCACCAGTGTCACTTGAATGAAGCACGTGACCTGTGACGCACAATTGTCCTCACGTGATTCATTCGCTTACCACCGTGTCTGTTGGTCAAAACAATAAGAAATCAGCGTATTTCAACCTGGGATAGGACTTTGAACTTTAAACATTTGAGTTTACGCCCGCAACCTCCAGATATCCCCGGGAAAGTCTATACGTTCAATGCCATCGACAACGCCGCCGACTAACCTCAAGACTACAACAACTCCTGGAGAGACACTCAAAGGTATTTCCATTATATGAGTAATACCGACACTCATGCCGATCCAATTCAGCCCCATTCAAGAGAACAGCGTCATTCACAGGTTAGCTCCTATTTTTCCCATGCTAGCTCGTATTGACCAGCCCCTCTAACATCAGATTCCGAAGAGTCAGATCCGGATTTTATCAACGGAGCGCCATACAAAGAGGAGCCAAAGGTGAAAAAGCGAAAGATTGCATCCAAGCATCTAAGTCTGTCTTGTGGTCAAATACCGTGTGATCGTCGTTGACCTTTCCTTTGCATACAGACAAGGTGCAGGTCGGCGCCTCGTCATTCTATTCTTTAGACAACCCTCTTAAGGAATTTCTTGGTTTGTGATTTACGGATGTCGAGCATTCGGATGATTGATCTTTCCTGAATAAGGCTCTGACCTGGATGTTAGTTCTGCTTCCGAACCTGAGAATGAAGGAGTAGATAATGCGGATGAAGAGGAGGAGGACGAAGAAGAAGAAGAAGAAGAGGAGTATGACAGTGAGGTGTCAAGCTCGCCACTTCGGACACGCGGTACGGTCAAGTCGAGGCTCATTGCCCCATCCAAAGACCCTCCTGTGGCTGTGCCGAGTCACCGATCGCCTGAAAAGCCAGGAAGCACGCCAACTGTTCAGGAAGATGGTTCAGTGACAGGTATTGAAGCTTGTCGCCATTTCGAGTGGTGACTGACTGGCTACTGATTCCAGAGCCCGAGAGCGACGAAGAACCCCATATCAGACCGGGATTGATTCACAAACCTCCAGTATCTCCGACTTCTCGACCTAAGGTTCAACCTCTTGCCAGCGACGAATCAGAAACAGGTAGTATTGTTGCTTCGCAAGAGATATCACCCGCTAAACCTGGAAACAGAGCCTGAAAGCGACGAGGAAGACTTGCCGTTTGGTAATGCTGTCAAGGCAGACTCCTGCTCCGTTGGTTTCCCGCGAAAGAGAGTCAATACACACTCGACGACCGGTGAGACGACATTCTGTAGCACGTTCGTTAGCTGAATACCTCTTTCTTAGGTGATGATTCTGCCACGGAGCCTGATTCAGACGAGGGTCTGTTGTATGTGTCCCAGGAAGGTAGCGAGACTGCGAATCCAAATGCACCGCCATTGGTCTTAAAACAAGTTAAGGCCTTTAGTTTACTAAAGTATTACTATTGACTCCTCTGCAGTCTCGCCGCCCACGCCCCTATTTCAAATCAATTGCTTCACAGCCACCCACAGGCCCACTTGTCCTGGATACTTCCCGTGGTGTACAAGTAAACTCTGCCATCAATCGGTGGCTTCGCGACTATCAAAGGGAGGGTGTACAATTTTTTTACGAGCGATACAAAGAAGGCAGAGGTGGAATACTTGGTGATGACATGGGGCTCGGTAAGCTTTACGATCTGGACATCGTAGCATCCTGTTCTCAAGCTTGAATATTAGGGAAAACGATTCAAGTGATTGCATTTCTCTCTGCAATTATGAAGAAAACGGGTGACAATCGGGATCGAAATCGTCGCCTGGAGCATGTAAATAAGCTCCAGGACTCACCCGAATGGCATCATAGCAGGAAGCTCCCGCCGCCGAATGCAAAATGGCCCACGTGCTTGATTGTCGTGCCCGCAACGGTGGTGCATAATTGGGAAAGGGAGCTGGAGACATGGGGCTATTTCGAAGTTGGTATTTACGCCGGAACACCAAAACAGCGAGCTCCAGTGCTCAGAGATTTCGAACTGGGCAGGTTAGACATTGGTATGGGCCAGTTAACCAGTGCAACACTTGGCGGCACTGATGTACTTGAGCAGTCATTACCTCCTTCGGGTTGGCACTCAAAGATATCGACTTGCTTGAGTCTAAAGCATGGTCCTGCATCTTTGTTGATGAGGCTCATAAAGTAAAAAATGCAGCCTCACAAACCAGGATAGCTTTCAGCCGTTTTGATTGCGTAGTTCGTTTTGGTCTCACGGTTCGGGGATCCTGCATTATTTTCAACTATACTATCATCGTAGTGACATTGTTGGCTTCAGGGCACAGCTATTCAGAACAATTACACAGAATTCTGGAACATCCTTGACTGGTCCAGTCCAGGACGTTTAGGTACACTCTCCCAGTGGAACGCATGGGTTACCAAGCCTCTTACTACGGCCCAAGATAGTAAAGCTAATAATGATCAACTTGCGCAAGGCCGGGTATGACCTTGTCTCATAAATGGCGCCCTTTCTGATGGCACTTCAATGAAATAATCTAGATCGTCGCTGAGCGACTGGTAACCAGATTATTGCCCCATTTCTTCAAACGAAGGTACCCTTCTGTATTCTTTCAGCATGCTCCATGTGACCTTACCATTGGAACCAGAACGAAGGACATCATTGCAGACCAGTTGCCGAAAAAAATCGATCAAGTAGTGTTTTGCCCTCTAACCGAGATGCAAAAGCGAGTCTACAGAAATTTTATAAACACGCCACAAGTTCAAACCATGCTGAAGAAAGATGACCCATGTGATTGCGGCTCAGGGAAACTGTACGTTAATTTGAACTTTGATTTCGAGGTGGGTAATCTTACGTCTTTGCTGAAAACAACAAGGGGGAAAGATTGTCATTACAAACTATGGGACGACTCTTGGGTACTTAGCACCGTGACGGTCCTCATCAAGATTTCTAATCATCTAGCCTTGATTCTTCCCGGTAGGTCCGATCTGGTAAAGATTCCTTGCCAACGACTGAAATTCACGCTTTCACCAGCACCCAGCGATAGTCCAGAACAGACCCAGCGACATCGTGAGCAGACAAACATCATGTGGCCACCAGGGGATGGTCCTGCACCAAGCTATGGAGAGGCGGTTTTTGATTCTCGATTGTGTGGAAAGTGGAAGGTGCCGCCTTTGATCTGGATAATGTTTATATAATTACTAATTTACGTGGCATAGGTGTTGAAGGACCTTCTGACGACGTGGCACCGAGAAGGAAAGAACAAGGTACTGGTCTTTACAAAATCGGTGAAGCTCCTTGAGATGTTGGAACACCGCTTAAAGGAAGCATGTACGTGTCATCCCTTTTGTCCATGTTATGAAACTTGATGTTTACAGTCATGGAGTATCGAAAACTAGATGGCTCAGTGAAGCAGGCAGACCGTGAGTAAACGAACCTTTCCCATCTTCAGCTGGAGAAATGTTTATGTTCTACAGGAATGCATATCGTCGATCAATTCAACGAGGATCCTGACGTATTTGTTTTCCTTATCTCTATTATGGCTGGTGGTGTCGGCCTTAACCTTGTTGCGGCAAACAAAGTCGTCATCTTTGATCCCAACTGGAGTACGTTGCTTATTCGTTCGTGATGAAATATTCGCTGAGTATTATTAAAGACCCTGCGCATGACCTGCAAGCGCAAGATCGTGCCTTTCGGTTTGGGCAGCGTCGGGATGTTTCGGTCTATCGGTTTCTTGGGGCTGGTTCGCTCGAAGAGCTCATCTACAAGCGTCAGATATACAAGCAACAGCAGATGAAAATCGGATATGAAGCAAGCCATCAGACAAGGTCGGTATCCGTACAAAATCTGTCGAAATCCAACTGGATGGTTCGTTCAGGTACTTCGAGGGCGTGCAAGGTGACAAGTCCAAGCAAGGCGAGCTTTTTGGACTGAAGAATATCTTGGCACTGGATGAATTGGGAAAGGCCACGAAACATACCGTACGTTCAGGACTGTTGGTGTGATTCGGTTGGCGCTCAATGCTCAGATAGATCGAGCGGAGCCACCTTGCACAGCTGGATTGGGCCCTAACTAATTTGGAGGGTAAATCAGCCAACAAGGGCAAGAGTGCTGATGAGGTGAGTGGATAGCGTCTACAACACGATATTATTCTTTTTAACCAGAAGTTGAAGGCCGATATGAAAGGCCTGGAAGCTCTCTTCTTTGGGACAGGTGAGAAGCTTATGGAACGGTACGGATAGGTGCTGACAAAATCTAGGAGAGGATGCATTTCCCAGGACGCAAGAGGAGGAGAACGACATCCATAAAATTCTAAATTCCAATGGTGTCAACTATACTCACCACAACGACAGCCTCCTCAAAACCAGTACGATAGAGACCAAGTTGACAAAAAAAGCAATTGAGGTAATATAATGTGTCGGATTTGACACTTCGCTAATCAACATCGGCGTTAGAGCAAGAAAATGCGGGCGGGTGAGCTCAAGAAGGTCAAAAAGGGCAAAACGGCCAAACCGGCGGAGAGAAATTGGCCTCCCCAAAGGCATCATCACATACTTCAGGCCCCTCGCAAAGCCCCGTGAGTGTATTTATTTCGATGATATCCCCGGGCAGGTCACTTCACGATGCAATGCAGACTGGAGAACCGCATGGATGCACTCGTTACATTGGGCTATATTGATTCGCCTAATGACCTATCCAGGTTTGCGGAGGAGTTTGTTCAGAAACCCGAAGAGGAGCAGGCGTTGCTTTTGGGCAAATTAGACGAGGAGACCAGACAGATGGGTGCTATGGGGGACACACGAACATTCGCCTAGGGATGGATATGTGTTCCTTTGTGCTGATCCTTAAATCACCAAATTTTGCATGTATCGAGTATATCTTTTAATTGTATTTTGAATAACGCAATAGTTTTGACGGAATGTGTTCATTATCAGGAGGTTGGGATGACATTCAAGAAATAGAGGCAGACATTGCGAGAAAAATCCTGCCATCCTGGGTCATCTCGAGTCCTTCACGATTTGGTTCAAGTGATCATGGGAAGCTAAAGGCAGTGGCGTACAACAACTTTGATTTGCCTTGTTTTCACCCTCCCATGCTTATGGGGCCCTCAAGATGAACCTGAGCCCCGAACACAGCCCTCCACTCTTTACTTACAGGCAATATCCCTGTGTAGAAGCAATCGCAAATTATTGTGAAGGGGGGTTTCATCCAATCCATATCGACGACGTTCTGCACAACCGTTATCGCATTATCGATAAGCTTGGCTATGGTTCGTATGGCACCATCTCGCTTGTTGACGATCTCGCCTCAGGCAGATTCGCCGCACTTAAAGTCCTTGCTGCCGATTTCTCTAAGGTTTCCGAGACTTCAAGGTCGAAGGAATGATGGAGGCTCAGATGGTCAGGAATTTCTGGTGGAGTATTTGGATGACTTCAAGGTCGAAGGACCAAATGGCACGCATCAATGTATTGTTACCGAAGTGCTTGGACCCAGCATAGGTGCTGATATTGAAGAAATTTACGGCCCCGAGGAACGGTACCCGATAGAAATAGCAAAGAACGTCGTCGCACAAATAATGCGTGGAGTCGCGTACCTGCATAGCTGCGGGGTTGTCCATGGAGGTAAATGGAGTGTTCCTTAAGGGGTTTTAGTTGATATCTTATTTACAGACCTTCACGTTGGAAACATCCTCTTCCGCATATCTGGGATTGAGCAGATGTCTCGTCAAGATTTACAAAAGTACCTAGGGGAACCCCGCAAACGACTACTTTCCCGCAGAGATGGAAAACTGGTTACATCCAGCCCTCACGAACCGAAGTATGTCGTTTCGGCACCCCAACGGCAGGCACTTCTCGAGCTCTGCCTAAATTCCTCAGATGCAGTACGTGTCAAAATATGCGATTTCGGAGAAGCTTTCCTGTGGGATGGCAAACCCGTGATAACTCAACTTCACACGCCTTCCGTCTACGCCGCACCAGAGATCATATTTCACGACCACGTTAGCCCTGGTGTGGACGTATGGGCACTGGCTGTCCTTATGCACATGGTTCTGAGTGGAGGATCCTTGTTGTTCGTTTCACCTGACGGGATTAAAAAGGAGGTCTTGAGAGAGATGGTGTTGACATTGGGTAAACTGCCGGATAAATGGTGGACGAAGTGGGAGGACAGATCAAAGCGATGTGACTACTTAGCTCCCAAGGTTGAGGATACAATTTATTCACCCCCAATCAGACATTCCATCCACCGGCAGTGCGCGTTGTTTGCCAAAGCCTGGGGTTAGTCCTGTGATATCGTTCTGGGTTTGGTCGATTTGACTTTCGTTTCTGGTCCAAAGCCTTCGCCAACATTACATATGCACGTCACCTATGTATACACTGAGCAACCATGAGTTCCTGTGTCGATTTCAGGCCAATGGGGGAGATTGCATCTTCTGGAGCGCAGTCTGACGGTGTAATCAGAAGCCGTTGCTTTTAAGGCGGATAATGGTGACCAAGAGAGTCTTCGCGTGAAATAGGCATATGCCAAGTGGAATAGACGGTTTAACCAAAAAATCGGACCCCTCGGTCACGACACTCACCATAAGGCTACAATATGAGGTGGCTCTCAAAAGCCTCTTTAGGAGCGGTCAATGCTTGTGCAATCGACATCATCTGTGGAGGAACACCGAAGACGTGGTAATTTATGGGGATTTCATCGCCCTCCAGCATGGACGAATCCCACCACGGCCTGCGACGGTCTCGCTGCAACTCCGGACTTGATAGCAGTTGCTGCGCGAGCTCATTGGATGGATCCCAAATGACCTTGAGGAAAGATTCTTGCTGGGGAGGTGATAGCATCGACAAAATCACATCGGGAGCTGTTCATCTACGCCGCAAACTAGAGGTGGGTGAAGAGCATCTTTAGACAGTTGAAACACGTACCCAAGTTTATGTCTTTTAGTGTACGAGCAAGATCGTCGCCATCCTCGGTTAATCCGTCAGACTCTTCTGCGTTTCCATCCTCGAAGTTGCGCAGCATCCCCAACATCCCATTTCGTCCCTCTGCAGACTTCGGTGCACTAGTATTGATATCTGTCTCGATCTCCTTGCGATAGAATGTTTCTGAAGAATCAGAGTGAGGCTATATTACCGCAGAAATAGCAGTAAAAAAGTACCTCTGATCTGAAACAGAGGTAACGGGTTACATGTGCTTGCGTGGTGCGTGGTGTGTACACAAGTACCCGCACGTTTCGGGTAGGTGCGAGACGACCACGTCTTTCCCTCGGCCACAATACCCCATACAGCGACCGAGGTAACTCATTCTCTCGCTCGTCTATGGGACACGTATTAATAGTGCCTGTACCTAGATTTGATTCAGGTATTCAGGCACATTACATCTAACGTGCAGATCTCACCATTTCAGTACAGATCTACTTCTACTATGTCAGACTTATACTCAGAGACATATAACGGCATTGAAATATTCATGAAGAACACGCACAAACTCGAACAGGCTGTAATCGGCGAGCAGTACCGTCTTGTACGGGACGCAATAGATGGTGGGTGGTTTGCACCAAATTTCTTTGGTGGCAAGGTCGTCAAGGGGATCAAAATCATGTATGGATATTGTTTGATGGCTGATGTGTTGCTGACGTGAACCAGTGGCAGTGTGCACTGCACAACGTTCAGTGGTACAGAGGTAGATGGATCACATCTAACAATCAGCGTATTTCCGGGACGAAAATCGGCCCATATATACCTTGACCCCACCAATGGTAATACTGCGACAGCTGATACTTCAGTGCGCGAGGTTGATTGGCAATAGTGACATGTATACTTAACATTGTGTACATAAAGCTCCAAGGGAAGCTCGGTGCAATCAACAAGCGAAACCAGCCATCCGTCCGTAGGCTCAGACTTTAGTCCGTCTGTTCGCCCGCTGGCATCACCTTGAATCCTTACGGCACTACATGCCTGCTCCCTTAACAAACGACACAACACCTTCCCTTTCCTCGTCTTCTTGCCGCTCCCGCCTGTCCTGCGACTTGGTCCCTTCGCGCATAAGCATGCTTGCTCGCGTCGCGGGCTCAAATGCGTTGTCTAGTCCTTCATTGGCGCACTACATTCCTTGTAGGCACGAGCACCGATCTCGGCAGCCACGCGTTGCGCCTTCTCCCGGCTCACATACTGATCCGAGTTGGGAGACCCAGGCGCGAAGATCAGCCTTGCAGCCTACGAGAAGCATCGGGACAGCTTGCCCACAGACCGACCAGACTTCTTCCATCCACTATGCGCGATAGTGTTAATGAGATAGTGGTGGAGTAGTTAGCGAGAGTACAGTGACTGCACGTTGTCTAGCGAGTCTGGAGTGTCGATGGAGAATGCAATGAGGATCACATGTGATTTTGAATACGACAAAGGTCTGAGAAGAGATAGTGAGCAGTAAGAGATATCGGTGAGAAGTCCGTGGGTGTCGACCTCGTACTCCTCCCGCCCACTGTGAACGTGCTCGATGATCTGAGACGGCAACCGGATTATCATTCCACGCACGCTGTACCACATAACGCTAATTGCACAGGCTTTCCATCGAGGTGAATTTCCGCAACATAGTTGCCGAAAATAGCTGACGATGCAACGTGTCAATATCAGCAACTATCACAGAACGAATGGAACACCACCCACTTGGTTGCTGTAGTCATCACCCGCAGGACATACAACGAAGCTCAGCAGGCTCATGGTGGATAACTAGAGGTGGAAGGCGGCCTAAATATTCCTTTGGAAACTCACCTAAAGCAAAACAGCACAAAAGACTAGTCTGATGAGGAACACATAGTCGTCGACTCCGTCAATGCCTTGCGCTTAGGAACGCCTGAAAGCTTGCACGTACTTTACCACAGGCCCCATCACAAGTTTTCGACGAAGCTGAAAGGCTGTCAGTTCGTACAACGATCCACCTTGAGAGTCGAGGGCAATAACGCGATACGCACGGGTACTTGGGACATGGCGCAGGCGCCTGGTGAAGAAAGAAAATGGGGTGAAGTGTCGTCAGATAAAGAAAGAGAACTAGAACGGGACGAGAGAGGCTCGACCTTTTAGCCTTGCCGGATGTCAAAGTGCAGGCTGCGCAGCCAAGTCCGCTGTGTACTCATTGTAACAAAATACAATCACACGGAAAATATAAGCCTACACTGAGCACAATCTAATGAAGGGTACCATCTGGTATACCTAGTGTTCATTCGATCTAATGTGAGAGTTGAACTTCGATCCGGATCCAAGGCCGATTCTTCCAATTCCACCGAATCTCAGGGCGAAGCCTGACTCATATACGATGGTGTCGCCCACACTGGACACAGGG
This sequence comes from Gautieria morchelliformis, assembly GCA_015179125.1. Lineage (NCBI taxonomy): Eukaryota > Fungi > Basidiomycota > Agaricomycetes > Gomphales > Gomphaceae > Gautieria > Gautieria morchelliformis. Next base: position 64,666 of record WHVA01000427.1, read on the forward strand.
CCTAGCCATGAGGAACTCGCCTCCAAAGATGAGGCCTCCGGCGATCGCGAGCCCGATGACGGTGCCATAGGATCGCTGAGGGTATGGTTGGGCCTCTCAGAGTAAATCAGTGAGGCCAAAATAGAGGTGAGTGAGGAATGAGTACAAAGACAGAGATGGACTCTCCTCTGTTGCGGTTTCGACGAGCGTGCTGAACTTGTAAGATGTGACCAGTAGACACGTTGGAATAGTGATGGAGATGGGTGATCTGTCCGTGTATGTTCTCATCTGGCATCAGAAACCCAAGCAACCAAGTGAACAAATTGTCTCCAACGGTGCTGTAAAACGCGCCAGCGGCATAGATGGACCACTCGTGTGAATTCACGTGGTGTTAAAAATGCTTCTCTGGGCTCGACATACGGCGTTAATGAACAGACCACAGGTCAGGCAAATCGCCGGTTTGTATATGTACGATGCGGCTTCAGCCTTCATTGGGCTGGGGTGGTAGGAGGAGGGCTAGCTCAAAGTAATTGGAGGTCGTGTGGCGGTTCCAAAGTCGTATAAATCCGGGTAGTTCGGTTGCATATAAACTTGATGGCACGTGTATTGATCCACCAGGATGGGGCCACAGGAAGCCTGTCCCTGTCTGATGGTGAAAGCCATGAGGGACAAAGGGGGCACAAACGCGTGTGCTTTCATCCGCAACCAAACACCGCTTACAAATGGCATGGGCCTAGATGTTGAATGGTTTTCTTGCTATTAGAGTTCAAAGTGATACAGCGATCATGAACTTGTGCATCGCTTAAGAATTGATGGCAAGACAGCATGCTTACCACATGTCATCAAACGTACCGTATGACATATGTATGGCTGAGGTTTACCAACCACAGCGTGGAAATTAATCAGCGACCATTGTATAGCACAAGCCTTAAGAAGGCACTCAACTATTAAGAAAGGTATGGATATTAACCTGGCGTATCCTTACTTGTCAATCCATTATTGGCTTCAAAGGCGTCATTAACCCTCTGGGTGCGCTCGAATACTAGAGGTCTCGTAATCCGATGCCGCTGTTTATCCCGCCGTCGCTCGTCGTCACGCAATACACCCTGATACATTCTCTTCACATGTGGAAACAAGCTCATGGTAGTCCCAAGACGATAGATATTATGAACAAGTACACACATTTCTTTCCCATTCTTGCAAAAAATGCATACCCCACACGGTCATGGCGGAGAGTATAATTGAGCCCACCAGGGTGATTTTCGCGGCTCGGCTCATACAGATGATTGTTGCAGAAGATGTTTGACCAAACGATCGATGCGGGTCCGATTATCAACTGAAACTGCAGACTGAGTCGTCCACATGCGCTACAGAAGTAACGTTTATCTAATCTGGCGACATACAGCAGCTAAACCATGACGCACTCATACGTTTCATAGAATAGTTGACACAGATATTTGACACAGATAGAATACAAGTTTCGTAGGAATAGGCGCTAAAGTGGTTGAAATCTGGTATGTCCAGAAATGGATGTGGGCGGCTGTGGCGGATTTTGAATTGGCTCGCCGACTCAGCTGTGTGTTCAACAAAATCGCAGTCGGCCGACACAGCTGCTGACACCTCGCCATATTTCTCACCACACGAACATGAGCCCCAAACAGAGCCCTCCACTCTTTACTTACAGGCAATATCCCTGTGTAGAAGCAATCGCATATTATCGTGAAGGGGGGTTTCATCCAATCCATATCGACGACATTCTGCACAACCGTTATCGCATTATCGATAAGCTTGGCTATGGTTCGTATGGCACCATCTGGCTTGTTGACGATATCGCCTCAGGCAGATTCGCCGCACTTAAAGTCCTTGCTGCCGATTTCTCTAAGGTTTCCGAAGTTGCCATCCATCGCCGTCTCAAACAACGGCAGCTGAATGATGGGGGCTCAGATGGTCAGGAATTTCTGGTGGAGTATTTGGATGACTTCAAGGTCGAAGGACCAAATGGCACGCATCAATGTATTGTTACCGAAGTGCTTGGACCCAGCCTAGGTGCTGATATTGAAGAAATTTACGGCCCCGAGGAACGGTACCCGATAGAAATAGCAAAGAACGTCGTCGCACAAATAATGCGTGGAGTCGCGTACCTGCACAGCTGCGGGGTTGTCCATGGAGGTAAATGGAGTGTTCCTTAAGGGGTTTTAGTTGATATCTTATTTACAGACCTTCACGTTGGAAACATCCTCTTCCGCATACCTGGGATTGAGCAGATGTCTTGTCAAGATTTACAAAAGTACCTAGGGGAACCCCGCAAACGACTACTTTCCCGCAGAGATGGAAAACTGGTTACATCCAGCCCTCACGAACCGAAGTATGTCGTTTCGGCACCCCAACGGCAGGCACTTCTCGAGCTCTGCCTAAATTCCTCAGATGCAGTACGTGTCAAAATATGCGATTTCGGAGAAGCTTTCCTGTGGGATGGCAAACCCGTGATAACTCAACTTCACACGCCTTCCGTCTACGCCGCACCAGAGATCATATTTCACGACCACGTTAGCCCTGGTGTGGACGTATGGGCACTGGCTGTCCTTATGCACATGGTTCTGAGTGGAGGATCCTTGTTGTTCGTTTCACCTGACGGGATTAAAAAGGAGGTCTTGAGAGAGATGGTGTTGACATTGGGTAAACTGCCGGATAGATGGTGGACGAAGTGGGAGGACAGATCAGAATACTTCGACGAGAATGGTTTATTCATTGGGGACAGGACGCACTTCCCGGGTGTATCAGGGCAGTTCCTGAAAATGCCTTCCGAGAGGATGGAAACGGAGGAACTTGAAGGACTCGAAAAACTCTTCCGTATGATGGTCTCTTATGGGGTAACGGATCGGATTTCGGCAGCTGAGGTTGTACAACTAACGCCGCAAAGTTGGATGAAGGGCAGTCATAAAGAGCTTAATATGCTTCAGCACCGACATTGTTCACACTGCAGCCATTTGGCGACGTCTTTGGTTCGGACGGTATGCTGGAAGGCACAGCAGCCCCTTCAGGAATCGACACCGAACGGAGACTCGCAGGTAACCTTTGCAACTACACCTGCCACTGTCACTCTGAAGAATACGGCGACCATCGATTCCGCTGTGCTTGCCACCTCGAACGGTCGTGGTGGTTCCAGTCAGCAGCTGGGGAGTACCAGTTTCGTGAACAGCAGCGGTGCCGTGGGGGTGATGCATGCACCCCCGGGTGCCTTGGCAGCAGGAGCAGTGGTGGTTGGTAGACATGTGATGCGATAACATACAATTCACGTGTGTTAGATGGACTTTCCTTGGACATGATTCTCACCATTTAGGAATGTATTTTATTCACTACCTATACCAGATATCGGCCTAATCAAGAGTGATTAGTGTGACTTGGTCTTTCTACCCTCCTGTATCCTTTATGACTACTCTTCATCCAACTTTGCTGCGTTAGTTGTACAACCTCGAGACCATCGTATGGATGACTTTTCAAGTTCCTCCATTTTCATCCTGTCGGAAGGTATCTGTAGGAACTTCCCTGATATAGGCGGTAACTTCGTCCTGTCTCCAGTGAGTGCACCATCCTCGTGGAAGTATTCTGATCAGTCCTCCCATTCTAGGTATACCACTAGCTCTCATAATGCTCCGTGGCATGGAAGAGGCAGCGAGCCTGGTCTACATTCTAGTGACCTTAGTTTTATTCCTGGTAATTCCACTCGTGAACAGCAACCACCTCCCTAAAGGTGAGAACCCGGTCCCTCTTATTATCTTCATTAAAAGATGATGGTGGTGGTGGTTGTTTCGAAGAAGCAATGCACCTAGGAAATATCTGAGGCCAAAATTCTGTGCCATTGCTGGCATGTCATGTGGTATGCACCTAGTGCCATTGGGGTAGGTCACGTGGTTTGGCCACACCTCAGAGCTCTAGATAGTGATCTAGGGCTTATAGCTCCTTGTATGATGACATGGGCACCCATGTCACATCACCTAGGGTCCAGTGGACCTGGAATTCCAGATCCATTAAGTTTATCCATTGATGGGATAAAATCTCGTCGACGAGCCATTCCTCGTCATCATTTGAGCCAAAGTCATAGAATGACTTAGCCTTGTGATGGGGGAATAAGTTGTCATTGTTAGCCTCATACCTACATACAAGGCTGGAGTGGAAATTCAGTGCGATATGTCGATTCATCAGTTCATCGGGCAATCTAGTGTAACCATCGAGGCCTTGTTATGGGCCTCAATCACACAATATGGTCCAATGTACCATGGTATGAGTTTTCTGGCCCTTCCTTTTGGCAGGGTCAGGTTTTGAGTCAATAAGTACACATGGTGATCGATCACATACATGTTGCTCACCGCGTGTTCTTGTTGTGATAAATAGATATGCACCCATCTCACTATACAAGTATAAAAGAAAACACACTAAATATATATACCAAGAAATGAACCTATCACAATGGATACAAATCAATACACAGATAAATGAGTGAACAGGCTTATCTTTTCTATTGACTAGATAAGATAACAGTTGCTGGCCCCTCTTGTGGCTGTGCAAGGCACCGACCTCAGTGATCAGTCAGAACCTGAGCGCTGCCTGACTGCAGCAGGTGCTAGGCCATTGGCAAAACAGGAATAAATGCTGTAGCATTCACCACACTGCAAAGTAGCTTCGGACCTGACGGGAATTAAAGAAGGAGAGTATATGGAGATATTCTGTGACTTGTGAGCTTGGAGGGAGCTCATACTGGTGACAGGGTTGAGGATGGGTATATGCTTATGTGCTATACCAAGGCTTTATTTTTCTATTGCTCCACAGACACAACCTGCTGTTTAATATCCCCCCATCTTATTGACAGGGGCTTTATATGGTCTGCCATAATTTTAGCTTGAATACTTGTCACTGAAAACACCATCTACATCACTAATGCTCCACAATAGATGCATGTAGCCTCCCCCTTGTCTACATGCAATGTTTCGACCCATTTCTCTGTTATCTCGAATCCTGGTACTCATTGACATTATAGTATAAGTAGCTAGCACCAAATGCATGTTACAGTAGCCAGAAAGCATCTGTTCTCACTCGAACATTCCTTATATGTGTGTTTGATCACTGTACGGTCTATCTTCCATTGATTTACTTTAGTTCTTGGTTGAGACTATGACAAAACCATATACTATCTACTGCTCTGAGATCTAAAGCCTCGAAGTTCTCATTATCTTGTTCAATGACCTTTTCTCACCAGCTGCGTCACCTGACCAACTTGGATCGTCATCAGCGCAATCACCCTGAGCTTAGTCAAACACCACATATATTCAGATGATGAGGGAGATTAGGATACACTCATCATTGAGTGTCCAATCATTAATATCAACTCAATATCATGCCACGATTGAGTAAATGATTTAGGGACTTCTGTGAAATATGCCCCATTTTTTGGTGAATTTCCATGGCTGACATGCATATATGCGCTTGAGCATTCGGTGACTGGAGGTCTAGTTGATATAAGCCATTGACTTTCGGTGCTTGCATCAATATCTTTCCAGTAGAGCTAGATACTGTGCATTTCTGGCCACCAAATCAAATGTTGTAGCCAGCATTATCACACCGACCAATTGAGATCAGGGTGACAGCAATTTTTGGAGCATAGTATGTATCTTGCAATGTGACTTCTACTGTCTTATCTCCAGATTTATTGGATAATACAAGCAGTCCTGAACCGAAGGCATCAAAAGTGCCTTTGTTGGCTGCTTGGATCATCCTCGGTTGGGAAAATTGACAGTAGTTCCTCAATATATTTTTGTGAGGAGTCATATGCGATGTTGTTCCAGTGCTGAGTACCACTATAACTCCTGAGGATGTACCCAGATTAAAATTAGAGCACTCGTCAAAATTGGTGAAGGCAATTTGGCCATCATCAGTTTCCTCAGAAGAGGTCTCCTTGGCAACATTCACTTTTGCTTTACCCTTCTTCTTCTTCTTCTTGCCTTTGGCTTTTTTTCTTCTGACCTGGTCCTTGACATTCTTTACCACCTCCTTTAGCACAGCAATTTTCAATAGTGTGTCCAGGCTTTTTGCAGTCACTGCATATATGTGCCTTCTGCCCCTTTTGGTCCTTCTTAGTAGATGAACCAATAAACACCTCTTCTTGCCGGAGATTCAATGTTTTCTTCCTGTCATATTGAGCCTTTAGTACCCTAATAATATCATCAGGGACTAAGGGTCTCCCACATTCTTCAAGTGAAGTGGCAGGGGCATTCATGACTGCCTCATAGGATGGTGGAAGTGATGCAAGGAGGATGTCCATAAATTCTTCTTCAGAAACTTTAGCTCCCATCTCATTAAGACGAGCATATAGGTCTTGGGCTTTGTCCAAATGATCTCTCAAGTCTCCATCCTCAGGACATCTCATACTGCGGAGTTGTCTCTGCAGGCTGGTGAGGACCATCTTGGGCTTTTTGGTCATTTCATTGACCAATGCATCCCAAGTCTCTTTTGCTGTCTTTTGTTTCTGTAGCATCAGAGCTAGAGACTCTGACACTGAGATGATTATTTGGGTCTTGGCTTGTCCATCTCTAGCAAGATATCTCTCCAGCCTCTCCTCAGCTTTGTCTATTTGTGCTTCCTCAGCATCTATAAGAATATGGCCTGGGGGCATGACTGGAGGATCAGGAGGTTGAGTGATTCTCCCTTCTACATGCTTGAGTAGATTTTTGGACTCGAAATAGCTGATGAGAGTGGCTCACCACAATGGCCAATTACTTCCATCTGTATCAAGCTTCTCAACTCCCAAAAGTTTCTCTGAAGTGTCTCCAGGGCCCATAACCCTGTTGGAGACAGGAATTATAGGCAGTAGGACTGGAGTTGGTGCTCAAAAGGATAGACTAGAAATCAAGTCACTCTCTCAGTGAATTTAGTTGTCACTAAATCTATTATACACTACCTAGAAATCAATTCACTACAGGATTTCTGGGTCGACAAATCGAAGAAAATAAGACTAATTTGCCTCTCTCAGTGAATTTAGTTGTCACTGAGAGAGGTTGGAAATGTGTCTCACTGTGCATATACTACCACCCGGCTCTTTAGTGCCCATGGCAGTGGGGCGGCCAAATGATTATGTAAGGGAGCTGGCTGGGAAAAGAAGAAAAACAAATGAAATAGAAGTACAATTGTTTGATAGAAAATTTCAGAAGAATTCTGAAAATAAAGTGATCATAGGGGAATGATCTGAAAATAAATTGGAAAGAACTACGAATGGTGGAATTTATTTGGCTTGATTTTGGTACAGGAGTATAAATGCACCCAACAGGATGTTGGATGGCGGTGGGGGGAGCCGGGGCAGGCCTCCTTTGACAAACTCAAGGAGCTGATCACTTCTGCCCCAGTCCTGATCTTTCCCAATGACTCTCACCCTTATTGAGTTGAAGTGGATTCTTCTGATGCAGCCACTGGAGGGGTCTTGTCACAGAAGTTGTCAGAAGATGGTGGAAGGTGGCATCCGATTACCTTCTTCTCCAAGAGCCTTAGCCCTGTGGAGCAGAATTATGAGATCCATGACAAGGAAATGCTGGCGATCATCCAGGCACTGGAGGAGTGGTGACACTTCCTTGAAGGTGCCCTGTGTCCATTTGAGATCTGGACAGGCCACAAGAACCTTGAGTACTTCTGCATGTCCAAGAAATTGAACCAACGACAAGCATGGTGGTCCTTATACCTGTCTCGGTTCGACTTGATGCTCCATCACTGCCCTGGCCACACCATGGGCAAGCCTGATGCCCTATCCCACCGTGCAGATCACGGAAGCAGAAGCGGAGACAATGCTGACATGACATTGCTCCGCCCAAGCCTCTTTGCAATCCGTGCCCTCAAAGGAGTAACTGTAGTTGGGGCAGAAGCGGAGATGCTCCGGGACATCTGGAGGCAGTACCAGAATGGAGAGAAGGAGGAATTGGTGCTGAAAGCAGTGGAGGAGCTGCAGAAAGGGCACTCACTGTCAGTACGGGCAGTGGAAGTGGTTGGAACGTGATGGCTTGCTCCACTTCAGGGGCAAGGTCTATGTTCAGGATGGGGCGGACCTCCGCCGCCACATCATGTCCCAATACCATGACACCCGGTTCGCGGGACATGCTGGCAGGTGGAAGACACTGGAGTTAGTGGCTCGGAACTACTGGTTGCCTCAGATGTCCCGCTACATTGGACAGTATATGAAGATGTGTGACCTTTGCCTCCGGACCAAAGCACAGTGGCATCCACCTGTCGGAGAGCTTGTTCCACTCCCCATTCCAGAGTCCTGCTGAGACACCATCAGTGTCGACTTCATCATTGAACTCCTGGAGTCTCACGGCTACGACACAATCATGAATGTCATGGACTCGGTAAGCAAGGTGTCCCACTTCATTCCGATGCACATGATGATCACGGCCCTTGGAGTGGCCCACCTGTTCCTTGTGCATGTCTGGAAGTTGCATGGGCTCCTGAAGCAAGTCATTTCTGATTGAGGTCCACAGTTCGTTGCGAAACTGACACGGGAGCTCTACCACCTGCTTGGAATAAAGCTGGCTACCACAACAGCATACCACCTGCAGGGCAATGGACAGATGGAACGGGTCAATCAGGAGCTAGAGCAATATATCCACCTCTTCGTCAACGAGAGGCAGGATGACAGGGATGAGCTACTTCCACTGGCGGAATTCCAATACAACAGCTATGTACATTCTGCCACACAGCAGACTCCCTTCATGCTCGACTCCGGGAGACACCCGTGTATGGGCTTTGAGCCATGCCAGGCAGAGTCCTGACTCGAGACGGTCAACGAGTTCCGAGGCCGCATGGACTCGACCCTTTCAGAAGCCAAGTCTGCCCTTGCAAGGGCCAAGGACGACATGGCAAGGTACTACAACCAATGCCGGGTTCCTTCCCTGGAGTACCAAGTCAGAGACAAGGTATATTTGGATGCAAGTGACATCTGCACCACACGCCCTTCACAGCAGCTTGCCCACTGGTACCTTGGACCCTTCACAGTGATGCGGAGGGTTGGACGGAATGCGTACCACCTCTGACTTCTGAACTCCATGTCCCGCCTCCACCCCGTCTTCAATGTAGTGAAGTTGCTCCTGGCTCCAAAAGATCCAATTCCAGTCCAGAGGGCTCATCTGCCACCTCCGCCAGAAATTGTAGATGGGGAAGAGCATTATGTGGTGGAACGGATCCTTGATAGCCGGTTCGTGTGAGGACGACTCCAATTCCTGGTGAAATGGGAAGGATATGGGTATGAGGAGAATTCATGGGTCCCAGAGCAAGACGTCTCCACTCCAGACAAACTCCGCAAGTTCTACAGGACACACCCTGGTGCCCCTCATTGAATCCTTTCAATCCCTTGTGTCCTGTGCTTCAAGGACGCAGCACGCTAGAGGGGGGATGATGTCAGGGGACACCCTGTGTTCCAGTTCTGACACCATGCCAAGTTCCAACTCCATTTCTAACTCCACTTCTAGTTCCGCTTCAATTTCCCACTCCGCTTTCGGAAATGGTTCTGCTTTGGGGGGAACTTCCACCAGTTATGTTCGCCTTGCCAATTCCACTCCACTTTCCAACTTCCGCTCTCGGAACAGTGTCGGAAGTCAAGCGACTCATGTAGTAGGTGGCATCAAGGGTAGATCAAGGGTCAGGGAGGTCAGGGGGATGCAGGGCTTATGGTGAGTGCCGAGTGTTGTCCCTGGCTGTGGAGCGCAGTATAATACGGGCTTGCTGACATTGGGGGCCCTTAGACTTTTCTCTTCACATTTCCCCTTGTCAGGTGAGAATCCCCTCTCTTGTATACTCAGTTCATTTATACATACTTTGGATTTCCCCTTGTCAGTTGTGTGGTAGTGTGATCTCCATGGCCAACTAGGGTTGTCCTTACAATTGGGGTGAGATTGCCATCCTTGCTGAGGTTGTTAGCATATTTGTTTTTTTTCTGACCCTTGGACACATTGTTCCCTTTTAGCTTATCCTTGCCTTTGCCTTGGTTGTTATTGCTGGCATTGGCATTGGAATTGCCAGAACTTTGACCTTGACGTTTTCATTGTTCTGAGGAGCTCAGTTTTGGTTGGACCTGTCAGTTTGGCCTTGGGTTTGGGTGCAAGGTCTCATGGGGGACTTCTGTCAGGAGGACCCTCTCCTGAGGAAATTTCTAGCCTTGGCTTCGGTTCTGACCTGAACACATCACAAGAGGTTTCCAAAGCTTTGGGTTTGGGAATTGTCCCAGAATGGCACCAAGGTGGTGGGTTGAGACACGCTGGTAGGTGAAGGCCGTGGTGATGCAGAGATGTGTCAGGAGTGGAGCGGGCATCCCTGACTTTGATCAGGGGTGCCAGGTATATAGGTAGTGCACTGATAGAGGAGGTCCTTAGCTTTTCCTCTTTGGATCCTCCTCTACCAGACTGTGTGAGTCCGCTGTCTAGGGAGAGTTGCCTTCACAGCAGGAAAAGCTCTCCTACAAGGACCGGTGGTTGCACCATGTGTAAAGTGATAGGCAATTTCAGCATCAGCAATTCTGAGTTGGATTTCAGAACACCCTCTGAGCATACAGCACACGACACCCCTTCCTTCGAAGTCGTTCCTTCAGCCTTGGGTCCATCCCTGAGCATCCCTTTGAATCCCGTGATGATGGACCAGTCCAAATGGATCCGGAATATCAAAGAGGAGCTCTGGGCGAGCCAAGCGAAGAATGAGGAAATAGCAAACACACTACACCTCATCATGGCCAAATTAGATGTGAGGCCAATGGCCCAAGAGCCAAGAAGTGAAGAAGCACAAACCAAAGAGTTCAGGGGGTTCAGAAATTTGGAAGGAGAAGCTGATCGGCTGGTGACAGGTTTGGGGTGGGGAAAAGTAAAGCTGGCGACACCCTTGTATTTCGATGGGGACTGAGAATGGGGCTGAGCCTTCCTGAACTCCCTGACCCTATACTTTGTGATCAGTGGAGATGCTTTGCCCTCAGATCAAGCCCCCATCCACTGGGTCCACTGGGCTCTGTCATTCTTCAAGTCTGGCTGAGCCGCACATTTTGCGAATCGAGTCCTGTGTGCCGAAGCCAAAACCCGAACTCTGCACTTTCAATCTTGGGCGGATTTCCAAAAGGAGTTCATGGACCAGTTCTGCCTGAGGAATGGGCAGCTCACCACCCTCACAAGAAGGCACTCGCTGGTGCCAAGGCAAAGACCCACTCAATGAGTACATCGACCATTTCTAGGAACTGATAGACCTGGTGGGATACGATGATGATAAAATGACAGTCATCAAATTTCGCTGAGGGTTAGACCTGAGCCTACAGAACAAGGTAGCACTGCTCAGAGACAGTGCCCCAGACTTTGACGACCCTGAGGGATGGAACGAGGCTTCCCGAAGAGTGTCCCAAAACAGAGACATGAACAAGGCATTACTCGAAACAAGCTGAAGGTTTGGCAGACCTACCCGAGGCCCCAGCACCTTGCCAAAGGCAGCTGTAGTCCCAGTGTTCATACTGAGCCCCTGTTCCATGGACCAAGGCAAGCCATGACCCCAGCTCTGCCGAAAGATGGCCTGGCCCTGATGGACATAGACCACACACACCAAAGCAGTCGCCCCTTGGTAACTTGCTAACAATGCTGGAAGTCTGGCCACTACAGCCTAAGAGCGCCCCCAGGCCTTTGATGTTTGAACCATGACCCTCAAAGAAAAACTGGAGATTGTCCCGGAACTCCTTGCCCTGGCCAATGCAAGCCGAGGAACTCCCAAGTTGGGAGAGGAACCAACAACTCGAGAGGTGACAAAGGATGTAGAAGAACCAGCGTTGGGTTTTCTAGATCACAGCAGGTGAGAAGTGTGCCTCCGTTGCCTGTACATAACTGGTTCTCTTGTCTCGAAGTTGAGAATGAAACACCCCCCACTCACCTCACCTTTGCAAGAGAATTCGGTTGAAGCCACACAGAAACCTGCCCTCCAGATGTACACTCCCCGACTTTGTGCCTTCAAAAAAAGAATGCTGAGACAATGCGTGATCAGCTTCGTCAGCACCACCAAGTCCCTGGTGGTCAAAGTGGAAATTCAGACCACTGACACCAGAGAGGTTAAGTCCAGACCTGCCCTGATTGACAGCAGGGCCATAGGGATATTCATGGATAGAGCATACATGGAGAGGAACTGACTTAGTATGCAGAAGCTCCAGAAGCCAATCTACATATGCAATGTAGACAGGAGTCCGAACACCTCAGGAGCAGTTACAGAGGTCATAGATGCCATCCTCCGGTTCAACAGGCATTCCAAGAGGACTACATTCATAGTCACCTCCCTTGGGGTGCAGGACATCATCATCGGCTTGTAAGCGCTTGATAATTATATAACTATACAATGACTTCTCAGTATATGCTTGAGTGCAAGATACTCTATATGATTACCTATATGATGACTTCTACAGAAACGTATAGGTGAGTGAGAATAAATGTAAGACTGAGAACGAGTCTCTCACCTCAGTATATGCTCAAGTGCAAGATACTGAGTAAGAGGGACTTCTAACTATCTACTTTATAGTCTACAGAGAACAATGGTGAAATAAAACAATAGTGACTGTGCACAAGCTATCTATAGCAATGAACAATGGAATCCTGAGACAACAATGGCACCCTAAGTTATTTGTCACATAGTGTGACATGGGGTGATGTGGTTTGCTCGCAGCTTACGTGTTCACTCCTACACTCCCCCTCAAACCGTAGTCAGCCTGAGTTCAACCACAAAGTGCTTTACCTTCGCAGACGGCAATGCTTTGGTAAGCGTGTCTGCAACCATGTCATCGGTTGGGCAATAGACCAATCGAATTGCACCCTTCTCGACGATCCTTTTATGATTAAAATGTTAGATCAATGCCTTTGACAAAGGGTTTCTATTGCTCAGCGGTTGGGACCGCTATATCTGTCCTTTTCCTGTGTGCTGACTAAGCCTTCCAAGGTGCGCCCAGCACTGATGGATGAAGGTCACGTGACCGTGTTGATGAAAGAATGGTCTTGATCTAGAGGATAACTATCTCAAAAGGCTTCACTTTTGAGGTAGTCTAGAGTAAACAATAATAGTAGACTCTCAACGAAGAATTGGAGTAAACTATCGAGACTTAAGTTCTGTAGCTATCAAACAACACTACAGTGACTTCAGGGGTTGAAACAGTTGATTCTGGATGATTGATTCATACATTCGTGGTAGCTACTTATACTATACTAGTGATAACTACTAGTGTTTGAGATAGTGAGTTAATGGGTTGAAAAACTACGTATAACTAAAGGGGTGACTACTTATAGTCATAAAGCCATGGGAGTGATGGGGATAGTGTCAGGGGTGTTAAGCTTTGGAATAAGGTCTTGTACCTACTATACAAAGCCCCTGTCTGCGTGGTGTCAGGGTGGTAGTCAGCTGGTCATGTCATGGAGCTCAATAGAAAATAGAAATCAAATCCCTCCTGTGTAGCATAAATGCTAGTCTTGGTGATGGGGCCACTGGCTCTGTGCCTCTTCTATGGGGCAGCTGATTGAGCACATGTACTTGGAATGTCATTCTGTAGTCATTCCGCGACATCCGATGCTTCTGCGCAGTCTGTGCTCCTCTGCAGCGTTTGGTGCCCACACCTCCTCAGTGCCTGTGGCCTGGCGCCTGTCGACATCATGGCCGATGCCATCAGTCGATAGGCGTGCTATCTCTGATCGGCCTCACATGGTCGATGCTCTTGTCCCTGTATCTTATCTGATCTACAGATAAGATAGCTGCTCATGATGTCATGTGTCTGTCGTTTGTATGTGTTGATGTCTGTCGTGAGTGTCGTTCCTATTCTTTTAGTCGATTATTCTCTTTTTTCTTTTATTAGTTTCTTTGTATATATAGATGACTTTAAATAGAATAATTGCATGTATCACAACAGATCCAACGGATAAAATGGTATCATACATCAATATGTTTGGTTCGAGCATGATATTGATGATCTTTGGCAAGCGCGATGGCGGACTGCTTGTCACAAAACAGGGTAGTGGGTAACAATTTTTCATCGAAAAGTTGTTCAATGAGTGACCAAAGCCATAGGGCTTCTTTTGCAGCGTGAGTAGCGGCTACGTATTCACTTTCCATTGTGGATAATGTTGTGATATATGCAACTATATTTAAATCATCCATATATATATAGAAACTAATAAAAGAAACAAAAAGAAGGATCCATCAAAGAATAGGAACGACACTCACGACAGACATTGACACATACAAACGACAGACACATGACATCACGAGCAGCTATCTTATCTGTAGATCAGATAAGATACAGGGACAAGAGCATCGACCATGTGAGGCCGATCAGAGATAGCGCGCCTATCGACTGATGGCATCGGCCATGACGTCGACAGGCGCCAGGCCACAGGCACCAAGGAGGTATCGGCACCAAATGCCGCAGAGGAGTATAGACTGTGCAGGAGCATCGGACGTTGTGGAATGATGACAGAACATCATTCCAAGCACGTATGCTCAATCAGCTGCCCCATAGAAGAGGCACAGAGATGGCAGCCCCATCACCAAGAGTAGCATTTATGCTACACAAGAGAAACTTAATTTCTATTTTCTATTGAGCTCCATGACACGACCAGCTGAGTACTATATTAACATCATGTAGACAGGAGCTTTGTATAGTAGGTACAAGACTCTATTCCAAAGCCTAACACCCCTGTCATTATCCCCATCTTTTCCATGGCTTTATGACTACAAGTAGTCACCCCTTTAGTTACATATAGTTTTTTGACCCATTTACCCATTATCCTGAACACTGGTAGTTATCACTATTATAGTATAAGTAGCTACCACAAATGTACGAACTGAACATCCAGAATTTACTGTTTCACCCCCTGAAGTCACTGTATTCTTGTTTGATAGCTACAGAACTTAAATCTTGATAGTTTTCTCCAATTCTTCGTTGAGAGTCTATTATCACTGTCTACTCTAAACTATCTCAAAAGCGAAGCCATTTGAGACAGGTTGTCATGACACGTTTATTCCTCATACTCAGGTGCTCTGTCCTGCCATTTCTCACCCATTTCCATGTTCGTTCCAATCGCCATTGTCATGTTCGGCAACCGATGCTCGCTGATTCGCGCCAATTACCATCGCCACGCCGTTAAACGCACGACCGACGGCTTTGGACTGACTTGGCAGTCATCACTGGGTCTACCACCTCCTCTGCTCGACCCTCTTCCGATGGTGTTCTGGTAGTTGGATTGTCATGACCTGTGTATTTCCTGCACCTTGGTATCCCCATTTTCCCTTTCGCTACTCCTCCTCGGTGTTCGCTCGGCTTCGCCCTCCACCTCGACCTCTCCCCCCTATGTCACCTCTGTTTGCCCTTCCTTGCATTTCGCCGAACAGCTATTCGCTGCTCGCATCATTCGCCAGCAGGCACACCATCAAATACAATCGATACCATTCACCAGGCATGATGGTTCATCATTAACCCCATCGTCTTCTTAATCCAACCCCATTGGGCGTTCGTATGGTCAAAGTGTGTTCGCAGGACATCTCTCCCATAGGTCGTGCGGAATCAACCCAGTAGACCAAGAGTCCGTGCAGGGAAGCATGTATGCGGGTCCCAAGACATGGTTTTGTCCATAAGTGCCTTCGCCACCTTTACTCTCCGTCATTTCATGTTCTCCCTCTTCTCACATTCTATTGTATGTTTATTTCATCTATGTTGTATCATGACTGCGCACCCCTATCCAACCCTGACTTGTGACGGCCTCTTTCCTATTTGCTGATACCTTACGAGCATTCGATATAAGTAGTTTACATTCGCATGTATATTCCCCAGTTCAATTATCATACGTCGTCCATCTTGTGCAAACTTGACCTTGCTGTGGTCATCGTCTTAAGCCTTCTCTTGGAGACTTCTATTTCAACTAGCAGAGGACTTAGGCATCACTGGTGAGTTCTCATACTTCATCTTCATTACCTTAGCCTTCGAACTATTGTCTGCGCTGTTGGCGAAGGGCTCCGAAGGAGCACCTTCGCCAGCGAAGGGATTGTCGAGACTTAGACAACCCTTCCGTGAGACCTTGCACGTTACATTGTCAAGAGCCACGGGCTATTTTGCTACGACTGTAGATAGGGTGAGCCCCGTTTAGGCAAACCCTCTTACCTTGTGGACATTCATTGGTTCACCTATTCGCCGAACGGCATACTTATTCGGTTATTCGGGCATTCGCTGTGTTCACTAATACATGATATTAACGCCTGAAAACCAATCTTGACACAGGTGTCCTCTAGATTGAGACCATTTCCTCATTGAGCGGTCACGTGATCACCATTCACCAGTGCTGGACGCGCCCCGAAGAGCTTAGTGAGCACATAGCACAAGGGCAGATATAGCGGTCCCAACCGCTAAGCAATAGGAATTCTTTATCAAGGCATTTTAATTTGAAATTTAATCATAAAAGATAAGGATACAATCGATTGATGTTTTGCACTCCAGGATACAGCTCCGCCGTTGATGATGAACGCATATCCGGAAATCACATGCCTATCTTCGGCCGTACTGCCATCAGCATGGGCGTATCCGATCAGTTCATTCTTCGTATGTCCGTAAGTCAACCATAGATTCATAGTGCCCTTCAGGTACTGAACATTTTGTTTAACAGCACTCCAGTGACTGGGGCCAAACTTGGTCAAATATCTGGATACAGCTTGTATGGTGGAGGCGATATCAGGATGGGTTCCTGTCATGATGCGTTTATTTCCTATACCCAGTCGCTCTATCCTCTCATTCCTCACTCAACCTCTATGTTTGCTCCGATCGCCATTCGCCGAGTTCGGCGATCGGTCTTCGCTGTTCGCATCATTCACCATAGCCACGCCATGAAAGCACGATCGATGCCCTTTGACCGGCTTGGTGGTTCATCACTGACCCTATCACCTCCTCGGCTCAAACCCCTTTAGATGTTCCTATGGTCAGATTGGCACGACTTGTGTATTTCCTGTACCCAGCTATCCCTGTTTCCCCTTTCACCACTCCCCTCCGTGTTCGCTCGGTTTTGCCCCTCCCTTCGACCACGCCTCCTCTATGTCCTCTCCATTCGCCCTTTGCCACATTTGCCAAATGACCATTCGCTGCTTGCATCATTCGCCAGCAGGCACGCCATCAAACACGATCGACATCCTCTACCCGGCATGATGGTCCATCACTGGCCCCATCATCTTCCTAATGCAACCCCTTTAGGTGTTCATATGGCCAGGATGCATTCGCAGGACGTCCTACCCATAGGTCATGTGGGATCAACCCAGCAGACAAAGAATCCGTGCAGGGTGGCATATATGCAGGTCCCAAGGCGTGTTTTCGTACATAGGTGCCTTCACCCTCTTTCCTCTCCATCGTTTCATGTTTGTACTCCTCTTCCATTCTATTGTATGTTTATTTCATCTATTTGTATCATGACTGCGCACACCTATCCAACCCTGACTCATGATGGCCTCTTTCCTATTTGCTGTTACCATACGAGCATTTGATATAAGTAGTTTACATTCACATGTATATTCCCCAGTTCAATTATCATACGTCCATCTTGTGCAAAACTTGACCTCGCTGTGACTATCGCCTTGAGCCTTCTCCTGTAAATTTCTATCTTCGACCAGAGGAAGACTTAAGCATCACTGGTGAGTTTTCATAGTTCATCTTCGTTACCTTAGCCTTCGAACTATTATCTGTGCTGTCGGCGAAGGGCTCCGAAGGAGCGCCTTCACCGGTGAAAGGATTGTTGCTACTTAGACAACCTTTCGGTGACACCTTGCAGGTTACATAGGGCCAACCCCGATTGGGCAGCCCTCTTACCTTCTGAACATTTATTGGTTCACTCTATTCGCTGAATGGCATAATTATTCGCACAAGTTATTCGGGCATTCACTGTGTTCACTAATACATGATATTAATGTAAGAACCCGGCCTTTGGCTGGTTATATACCAGTACAACCCTTTTTCTGAGCCCGAGCCTTGTATACTCGTGCCCGAGTACTTGTGATTCTAAGCCTGAGCCCGAGCCCGAGCCTGAGCTCATATCCAACCTTGATCCCATGCCGGAACCCCCTTAGTTACTGATCCCATTCCATCACGCATCACTTGTATATTGACCTCGCCCTGATTCCCCCGTATATGCTTGCCCCTGACCCTCGCCCATATATAAACCCCCTGTATGCATTCCTATTCTTCAGTCTGAAAATCAACTATTGTACTCTTGATCCTTAGCTAGTTTCTAAGTCTTCGCCTCTTAAGCCAAACCTCGCCTCTTATTTGTTTACCTCCGAAGTTGGGACTCGTATGTAGGGTCGGCGCAGCACATAAGCTGAAGCCAAGTCCCTCTCTGACCTCCCTATCAGAACCTCGCCCCGTAACCTCAGACCTTACCTCGGGTTCGGTCAACCTTACAAAGGATCGTATCGTAACAGTATTTTCAGACTGCTTATTTTGCCTTTCGGCCCTTCTTGCCACGGCTCCCGCATATCAATGGCACCATTATCCTCAGTGGGCCTCGGAGCAACCTCAGGTTGGACCTCAGGCATAACTTCACCTGAGGGACTGTCCTCCTGAGAGAGCAGTGTTTGGTCGAACACGTTGCTGGCGCTGTTCATGTCAACGGCAGAGTTGAACAACGCTTGCGGGTGCACCATAATCGCTGGCACTTGGTTTTGCTGCCTCCTACCCAGCCTTTTATCTAACCTTGGCTATGATTTAAGCTTCGCCTTTCTGGCTACTTAACATCAGGCTGAGATCTAGATTCGAGGATAGGCAAACCTTGTTCATATTACGGCCTCGAGGGTCTCGGCCATAAGGGGGAAATACTGTAAGAACCCGGCCTTTGGCCAGTTACTTACCGGTACAACCCTTTTTTCGAGCCCGAGCCTTGTGATACTCGTGCCCGAGTACTTGTGATTCTAAGCCTGAGCCTGAGCCTGAGCCTGAGCCTGAGCTCATATCCAACCTTGATCCCATGCCCGAATCCCCTTAGTTACTGATCCCATTCCATCACGCATCACTTGTATATTGACCTCGCCCTGATTCCCCCGTATATGCTCGCCCCTGACCCTTACCCTCGCCTGTATATAAACCCCCTGTATGCATTCCTATTCTTCAGTCTGAAATCAACTACTCTTGATCCTTAGCTAGTTTCTAAGTCTTCGCCTCTTAAGCCAAACCTCGCCTCTTATTCATTTACCTCCGAAGTTGGGACCCATACATAGGGTCGGCGCAGCACATAAGCTGAAGCCAAGTCCCTCTCCGACCTCCCTATCAGAACCTCGCTCTGTAACCTCGGACCTTACCTCGGGTTTCACCCCCAAGCTCGGTCAACCTTACGAAGGATCGTATCGTAACAGTATTTTCAGACTGCTTACACCCTACATATCCCTTTTCTTCACTATGTCCATGATGACTCGTTCCCGCACCCTTCGGGGTATCTCAGAACAACGACGTTTCTCAGAGCCCCCTGACGATTCACCACCATCCCCAGGTATACCCCTCGCAGACCCCGCCGAGCCTAGTAATAAAGGCAAAGGTAGGGCTGACCCTGGTGATCCAGGTGATGGCTCTGGAGGTTCTGGCAATGATCGGGATCTCCCCAACCTGCCACCTGAAGACCTCGGTGACCTCAAGGACAACGAGCTAATGTGTCAAGTTTTCATAAACCTCGCTAAACCTCGCAAGCCCGAAGCCTGAGCCAAAGTCAAGGAACCAGACACTTACAATGGTACTGACCAGGCCAAGCTTCGCACCTTCTTCCTCCAATGCGTACTCAACTTCAGAGATCGCCCCTCAGCTTTCAAAACTGGGGCATTGAAGGTACAGTATGCTATCTCTTACTTGTCGGGTTCAGCTCTCCAGTATTTTGAGCTGGTGATCCTCGGCGAAGTCCAACCTGAGCCAGATTGGCTCGAGGACTAGGACAGTTTCAAGGCCAAGCTTGAGCTCAACTTCGGCCCCTACGACAACGCTGCCCAAGCCGAGATCGACCTCGAGAAGATCGTTATGAAAGAGCACCACGCACGATTCTTTATCGACTTCGCCCGAGCTTCAACTCGGACTCAATGGAACGACGCTGCACTCCGACACTTTGTGTATAAGGGCCTGGCCAAACAAATCAAGGACGACCTACTTCACTTCCCTCAATTCCGCAGCCTCGCCGAGCTTAGGAACTTCGCGCTGGAATGTGACGGTCGTTATTGGGAGCATAAGGAATACGATGCTATGGCCAATGGTGTCAGGGGACACCCTGTTTTCCATTCCCAGTTCCGGCTCCATTTCCGACTCCGCTTCCGGTTCCGATTCCATCTCCGCATCCGCTCCCGGGAACGATTCCGCTTCTGGGAGAACTTCCACCAGTTCCATTCGCCTTGCCAGTTCCACTCCAATTTCCGACTTCCGCCCCGGAACAGTGTCGGAAATCAAGCGACTCGCATAATAGGTGACATCAAGGGTCGATCAAGGGTCAGGGGGATGCAGGGTTGATGGCGGGTGCCAAGTGTTGTCCCTGGCTGCGCAGCGTAGTATAATACGGGCTCGCTGACATTGGGGGTCCTTAGACTTTTCTCTTTGGATTTCCCCTTGTCAGGTGAGAATCCCCTCTCTTGTATGCTCTGTTCATTTATACATACTTTGGATTTCCCCTTGTCAGTTGTGTGGTAGTGTGATCTCCACAACTAGCCAGGGTTGCCCTTACAGTAGAAAAGTCTCTCCCATAGAGGACCGGCGGTCGTACTGCGTGTCGCAGCCGCCATAGGTGCGTTCGGAATCGGAGACAGCGACTCGGAGATCGCAACCTCTTCCGCACACACAGCGTACGACAGCCCTTCTTCTTACGTCGAGCTCCCAACCCCGGAAATCCCGTCCCACATTTCTCCTTCCGACATGGATCCGGACGATCGTCTTCGGAATATGGAGGAGGAATTGACGCGGAACCGGATGAAGACCGACGCGATTGAAACAGCCTTACAAGCGATTTTGGCTAAGTTAGATATTCCACAAGGTGGTGGAAATGAAATGTTGGATGATCCGGATTTCGGAAAAGCGGAACTAGCGGAGGAGAGAAAGTCCGCGAAGTTAGCAAAGGTCAAACCCGCAACTCCGGCGGACTTTGACGGAGATCGGGAGAAGGGACGCGCATTCTTCAACACATGCAGCATCTACTTCGCAATTGTCGGAGACCTCTTTCCGAACGACCAGGCTCGGATTCACTGGGCATTGTCCTTTTTCAAGTCGGACCGCGCATCCCGTTTTGCAAACAAGGTGATCCGACATGAAGCAAAGGGCAAGGGGAACTACTTCCGAGACTGGGACGCCTTCGAGAAAACATTTTCCGACCAGTTCTGCCCAAAAAATGAGCAGCTCGCAGCCCTTACGAAGCTTGAGGGGACCAGCTGGTACCAGGCCGAGGATCCGGTCGATGACTATATCGATCGCTTCCAGGAGCTCATCGACCTTGCGGAGTATGATGACGACAAGACGATCGTCATCAAATTCCGACGAGGACTCGATCCGACACTCCAGAACCAAGTTGCGCTGCTTGGGGATGGAGCTCCGGACTTTGATGACCCGGAAGGGTGGTACCAAGCTGCACAGAGGGTGTCCCGGAACAGGGAAGCAAATGAGGCCTTCGTGGAGACGAGCCGGAATATGACGCGCAGTTCCACTCGTCCTACTCCACCTGTGCCAAAATCCAGAAGCGCATTCATTCCCATGCGGAAAGTATTTCCGACGCTTTCTCCGCCCACTCCTATTAGGAACCATAGCCCTCCTCCCTCGAAGAGTGGCCCTGCCCCGATGGATGTTGACCGCATGCGCGGAAAAGGCCGCGGAACTATCACCTGCTTCCGATGTCAACAACCAGGCCACTATGCCCGCGAGTGCCCCCAAGCATTTGACATCCGGCTTATGACCACAGAGGAGAAACTCGAGCTCCTTCCAGAGTTCCTCGCACTTGCGGACATAAGCAGAGTGCCTACTGCGGAAGGAGTTTCCGAAAATGCGGAACATGGCCCATCGGAAGCGGAAGATGCGTCGGATTTTGTGACGCACAGCGGGTGAGATGTGTGCCCCTGCTGCCTGTACATAACCGGTTTGCCTGTCTTGAAGTAGAGAATGAAAAGCCCCGACTCCCCTCACTTCATACAGACCCACCGGATAAAGTCACACAAAAGCCAAATCCGACACCTCGTCTATCCCGCATCCGCCCTTGGGAGAGACGCCTTCCGAAGCGCTATGTCGTTGCTGCCACCCCTGGCCCAAGTCACTAGTCATTAAGGTAGAGATCCAGACGACAGATACGGCGGAAGTCAAATCCGGACCCGCCCTTGTCGATTGCGGGGCCACTGGTCAGTTTATGGACCGGGACTATGTGGAACGGAACCGACTGACGACGCGGAAGTTGCAACGTGCAATCCCGGTGTTCAATGTGGATGGAAGCCCCAATGAGGCAGGGTCCATCACGGAGATAGTGGACACAATTCTCCGCTACGATGGACACTCGGAACGCACTTCCTTCGCTGTCACCAGCCTGGGGAAGCAAGACATCATCCTTGGGTTTACCTGGCTTCAAGAGCACAACCCGGAGATCAATTGGCAGACTCGGAAGGTACTGATGAGTCGATGTCCAGCCAAGTGTCACATGTGCCGGTCGGAAGCGCGGAAGGAGCACCAGGAGCAGCGGAAGACCGAACGGCTCATACAGACATGTCGTTCCGGCCCCCATCCACTGCTTGCAGAAGAAGACTCGGAAGCGGAATTTGAACCGGATCCCACTTCCAATTCCGATTCCGACGTCATCCGACTCGGCCTGGAAGACGCTCTGACGGAAGGGAGCGCTTGCTGTACGTAAACCTTCCGCGGAGGCGGAACACATCCGTGCCACCGGAAATATTTCGCAACGCCTTGCTGAAGCCTCTAAGAGGTATGATAGAGTGGAGGCGGAAATTCCGGAGTACCTGCGGGAGTTTGAGGACGTCTTCTCCAAAGAGTCGTTTGATGCCCTGCCTCCGCGGAAACTGTGGGACCATGCCATCGAGTTGGAGCCTGGGTCGAAGCCCACCAACTGCAAGGTCTACCCGCTGTCACCCAAGGAGCAGGTAGAGCTCGATGCATTCCTTGCGGAAAATCTCCGTACAGGGAGGATCCGCCCCTCCAAGTCACCCATGGCATCTCCGGTGTTCTTCATCAAGAAGAAGGACGGCTCGCTCAGACTTGTGCAGGATTACCGGGCCTTGAATGCGATCACGATCAAGAACCGGTACCCCATTCCGCTCATTTCCGAATTGATCACACAACTCCGCGGGGCGAAGTACTTCACCAAGCTGGATGTCCGCTGGGGCTTCAATAATGTCCGGATCCGGGAGGGAGATGAGTGGAAGGCCGCATTCCGCACCAACCGAGGACTCTTTGAACCACAGGTCATGTTCTTTGGCCTCACCAACAGTCCTGCCACGTTCCAGACAATGATGAATGACATTTTCCGTGACATGATAGCAGAAGGGGTTGTCTGCGTCTACCTCGATGACATCCTCATCTTCACAAAAACAATGTCCGAACATCGGGAAGTCGTGCGGAGAGTGCTGGAACGACTCCGGGAGTACAACCTGTGTCTCAAGCCGGAAAAGTGCGAATTTGAGCGGACGCGGATAGAGTATCTTGGGGTGATCGTGTCGGAAGGAAAGGTGGAAATGGACCCCGTCAAGGTTTCCGGTGTGTCGGATTGGCCGGTGCCGCGGAACAAGAAGGAAGTCCAGTCCTTCATTGGGTTTGTCAATTTCTACCGGCGGTTCATCAAGGACTTCTCCTGCCACGCCCGTGCCCTCTTCGACCTCACCAAGAAGGAGGTTGGATGGCGGTGGGGAGAGCCGGAACGGGCCTCCTTTGACAAACTCAAAGAGCTGATCACTTCCACCCCGGTCCTGATCTTTCCCGACGACTCTCGCCCTTACCGAGTGGAGGCGGATTCTTCCGACGCAGCTACCGGAGCGGTCTTGTCGCAACAGTCATCGGAAGAAGGTGGGGGGTGGCATCCGATTGCCTTCTTCTCTAAGAGTCTCAGTCCGGTCGAGCGGAACTACGAGATCCATGACAAGGAGATGCTGGCAATCATCCGAGCGCTGGAAGAGTGGCGACACTTCCTCGAGGGTGCTCTATGCCCTTTTGAGATCTGGACAGACCACAAGAACCTCGAGTATTTCCGCACGTCTAAGAAGCTGAACCGACGACAAGCACGGTGGTCCCTACACCTGTCCCGGTTTGACTTCATGCTCCACCACCGCCCCGGCCGCACCATGGGCAAGCCCGATGCCCTATCCCGCCGCGCGGATCACGGAAGCGGAAGTGGAGACAACGCGGATATGACACTGCTCCGCCCAAGTCTCTTTGCAATCCGTGCCCTAGAAGGAGTAACTGCAGTTGGGGCGGAAGCGGAAATGCTCCGGGATATCCGGAGGCAGTACCGGAATGGAGAGAAGGAGGAGTCGGTGGTGAAGGCAGTGGAGGAACTCCGGAAAGGGCACTCACGGTCTGTACGGGCAGCGGAATGGTCGGAACGTGATGGACTGCTCCACTTCAGAGGCAAGGTCTATGTTCCGGGTGGGGCGGACCTCCGCCGTCGCATCGTGTCCCAGCACCATGACACACGGGTCGCTGGGCATGCTGGCAGGTGGAAGACGCTGGAGTTAGTGGCTCGGAATTACTGGTGGCCTCAGATGTCCCGCTACATCGGACAGTACGTGAAGACGTGTGACCTTTGTCTCCGAACCAAAGCGCAACGACGTCCGCCGTCGGAGAACTTGTTCCGCTCCCGATTCCCGAATCCCGCTGGGACACCATCAGTGTCGACTTCATCGTTGAACTCCCAGAGTCTCATGGCTACGACGCGATCATGAACGTCGTGGATTCGGTGAGCAAGGTGTCCCACTTCATTCCGACGCACACGACGATCACAGCCCTCGGAGCGGCCCGCCTGCTCCTTGCACATGTCTGGAAGTTGCATGGGCTCCCGAAGCAAGTCGTTTCCGACCGAGGTCCGCAGTTTGTCGCGGAACTGACTCGGGAGCTCTACCGCCTGCTCGGCATAAGGCTGGCTACCACCACAGCGTACCATCCGCAGGGTGACGGACAGACGGAACGGGTCAATCAGGAGTTGGAGCAATATCTCCGCCTCTTTGTCAACGAGAGGCAGGATGACTGGGATGAGTTACTTCCGCTGGCGGAATTCCAATACAACAACCATGTCCATTCCGCCACGCAACAGACTCCCTTCATGCTTGACTCCGGACGACACCCGCGGATGGGCTTCGAACCACGCCAGGCTGACTCCCGACTCGAGACAGTCAATGAGTTCCGAGACCGCATGGACTCCACCCTTTCGGAAGCCAAGTCGGCCCTTGCGAAGGGCCAAGGATGACATGGCAAGGTACTACAACCGACGCCGAGTTCCTGCCCCAGAGTACCAAGTTGGAGACAAGGTGTACCTAGATGCAAGTGACATCCGCACCACACGCCCTTCGCAGAAGCTTGCCCACCGCTACCTTGGGCCCTTCACAGTGACGCGGAGGGTTGGACGGAATGCATACCGCCTCCGACTTCCGATGTCCATGTCCCACCTCCACCCCGTCTTCAACGTGGTGAAGTTACTCCCTATGCTTGAGGACCCGATTCCACGTCGGAAGGCTCATCCGCCACCTCCACCAGAAATTGTAGATGGGGAAGAGCACTACGTGGTGGAACGGATCCTGGACAGCCGGTTTGTGCGAGGACGACTCCAATTCCTCGTGAAATGGGAAGGGTATGGGTACGAGGAGAATTCGTGGGTCCCAGAGCAAGATGTTTCCGCTCCTGACAAACTCCGGGAGTTCTATAGGACACATCCAGGTGCCCCTCGCCGAATCCGCTCGCTGGCATTTCAATCCCTTGTGTCCCGTGCTTCGAGGACGCAGCACGCTAGAGGGGGGGGTGATGTCAGGGGACACCCTGTTTTCCATTTCCAGTTCCGACTCCATTTCCGACTCCGCTTCCGGTTCCGATTCCATCTCCGCATCCGCTCCCGGGAACGATTCCGCTTCTGGGAGAACTTCCACCAGTTCCATTCGCCTTGCCAGTTCCACTCCAATTTCCGACTTCCGCCCCGGAACAGTGTCGGAAATCAAGCGACTCGCATAATAGGTGGCATCAAGGGTCGATCAAGGGTCAGGGGGATGCAGGGTTGATGGCGGGTGCCAAGTGTTGTCCCTGGCTGCGCAGCGTAGTATAATACGGGCTCGCTGACATTGGGGGTCCTTAGACTTTTCTCTTTGGATTTCCCCTTGTCAGGTGAGAATCCCCTCTCTTGTATGCTCTGTTCATTTATACATACTTTGGATTTCCCCTTGTCAGTTGTGTGGTAGTGTGATCTCCACAACTAGCCAGGGTTGCCCTTACAGTCTTGCCATTCGCACTCCAATACCCGAGAGAGTTGATCAGTTGATTTTCCTGGTTAATATCTTTCACAAGTCAATTCCTGTTACTTGTAAAAGCTGCTTTAGATTCTATTCTTTGCCTCTCGTTTTATTGCTGTGCGCTGGTAGATTATCAGGGCAGTCCATTTATAAACTCGCCTGCTAAGTACATTCCTTCATATTTTGGAATACGCTTGGACCCCGATAGTGTCCTTGAACCTACAGTCTTTTAGTTTATTGTTCAGTGCTGCTAAGAAATGCATTGCCTTCCATCCGTATTAACTTGGACTAGTTTTTATGCGGATTGCAACCAAGGTACAAATATTAAATTATTTCTGGAGTTGTGCTGCAGCATTGTTTAATATTCTTTGAGTCTCGTAAACGACACGTTCTGATAGATTGAAGTGTTAGCAATAACACCAAAGTCTTGAAGGATTCCAAAACAGATACAGGTCAACCTTTGCAGGCGGCATGTATTTCGGACTCCGCCTTGTGTACCCGAAATAGCTGTAAAGTTTTTTGCACTTTTTTTTATGATTTTATCACACTTTTTTGGGATTGAGAAAGCTTTAAAAAAACTGAAATTTTATTGAAGTTTTTTTTAGATAAAAAAAACACCAAAAAAATGTGCAAAATCTTTACAGTTTTTTGAACAGTTTTTCAGATCAAAAAACCTAACTATGCCTCCAGTGTGGATAGATATGACGTCCCAAGCAATTGAACCTTAGTCAAGATAATCCAGGCACTGCACCAGCACACAGGCACCTGGGCATCGGTCAGAAGGAATAATAGTTATGGGATTCACAACACTGTATGAGGCCAACAGATACTATGAAAATTATAGCAGACAGTCCCATCTATGGACTTATCACATAGCTACATCAGGAGAGAGGTACAGAGGTGGTGAATCCCTCGCTGAGTGCCTGCATGCATGTGTCAAGATTGGTTTTCAGGTGTTAATATTGTGTATTAGTGAACACAGCGAATGCCCGAATAACTTGTGTGAATAAGTATGCCGTTCGGCCAATAGGTGAACCAATGAATGTTCACAAGGTAAGAGGGTTGCCTGAATGGGGCTCCCCCTATCTACAGTTGTAGCGAAATAGCCCGTGGCTCTTGACGATGTAACGTGCAAGGTCTCACGGAAGGGCTGTCTAAGTCTCGACAATCCCTTCGCTGGCGAAGGTGCTCCTTCGGAGCCCTTCGCCAAACAGAAAATGGTTCGAAGGCTAAGGTAACGAAGATGAAGTATGAGAACTCACCAGTGATGCCTAAGTCCTCTGCTAGTCGAAGATGGAAATCTCCAAGAGAAGGCTTAAGACAATGACCACAGCGAGGTCAAAGCTGCACAAGATGAATGACGTATGATAATTGAACTGGGGAATATACATGCAAATGTAAACTACTTATATCGAATGCTCGTAAGGTATCAGCGAATAGGAAAGAGGCCATTGTGAGTCAGGGTTGGATAGGGGTGCGCAGTCATGATACAACATAGATGAAATAAACATACAATAGAATGAGAGAAGAGGGGGAACATGAAACGACGGAGTGTGAAGGTGGCGAAGACACCTATGTACGAAATCATGTCTTGGGCCCGCATATACCCTGCCCTGCACGGGTTCTTCATCTACTGGGTTGATCCCACACGACCCATGGGTAGGACGTCCGCGAACGCACCCTGCTCATATGAACACCAAAAGGGGTTGGATCGAGAAGCTGATGGAGTTACTGACAAGCCATTCTGCCAGATCAGGATGTCGATCGTGGTTTGATGGTGTGCCTGTTGGCGAATGATGCGAGCAGCGAATGGTCATTCGGCGAAATGTGAGGAAGGGCCAGCGGAGATGACATAGAGCAGGAGTGGTCGAGGTGGAGGGCGAAGACGAGCGAACACGGAGGAGGAGTAGCGAAAGGGGAAATGGGGATAACAAGGTGCAGGAAATACACAGGTCATGACAATCCAATTACCAGAACGCCATCGGAAGAGGGTTGCGCAGAGGAGGTGGTAGACCCAGCCATGACTGCCGAGTTAGTCCAAAGACGTTGATCATGCGTTTGACGGCGTGGCTATGGTAATTGGCGTGAACAGCGAGAATTGGTTGCCGAACATGGCAATGGCGATCGGAACGAACACGAAGGTGGAGTGAGAAAATAGGAAAACTGAGCATCTGAGTATGGGAAATAAACGCGTCATGACAGTACCCCCCTCCTAGCTTGGGAGTCCAACGACGTAGTGCTCTGGGATGGGGGACGAGTCTGAGGACCTAATAGTGCCCCCGATACGATCTCTCGCCGCTTGGTTCGTGCATGGCTCAGCCCTGGGCTTTAAAAGGTGTTGCGACGTGAGGCGACGGGTTCATTCCACTATTCGATTCCTTATGGCCCCTAACGAGTCCTCCTCTCTCTCTGTGCTCATCGAGCGAACACGGGTCAAGCTGAAGGTTCGTCCTGACCTTCGGGGAGCCTTGCGCGAAGAGGTGGAGCAGTGGGCTGCCGAGGCTGAAGAACTCCAGGTAAGAGAGCTCCCTCATCAAGAATTTCGCTGACCACCCCATCACAGGCCGAGCTGCATACCACATTGCGTGTCGAAGTGATCGTGGACCACGACTTCGAACGTCCATCGGAAGTGGACGACCTGGTGAGGGAGGTGAAGGAGCGAAAGAGTGGCTCGGGAGCGTGGGTTTCTTAGTTAGCCCAGAATTCCTTGATGCCGGGATGAACGCGGTGTCAGAACCGATAGTGGTCGCGAGGTCCGTCGAAGGAACCCAAGGTAGTGGGGGGTGCTACGAAGGAGCCCGGAGTCGAGGGGGACAGTATGCAGGAGTCTGAAAGTACGTGACACTTGTTTGTTCGCTGGCCTCCTGACTTGAAGTTCTCTCGAAGATCACGCTCGCGCAGCTGAGCCTATCGCTGGATCACCTGGACAATCGGCCACAGTCCAGCCTGTGCGGATGAAACGGCGACCCATGTTCCTGTCATCCGAAGACGAAGGCGAAAATACCCGAACACCGAAGAAGGTCGGAAGGAACGCACACGGAGTCCTTTGCCAGAGATCATCGCAGTCGAGCCGACTCCTGCCCATCGTCGCAAGGGTCGGGTGAATGCGCTGGTTACTGAATCGGACAAGGTTCCACAATCGGTAGCGAAGCATGGTTACCCCGAGCATGCATATTTGCTCGGCTGGCTGATTTATAACGGGGTAAGCAGCATAGCTTTTTGTTGGAGTAATTCGCCACTGACTGTGTGCTTCTCCGTAGCCAAGGTACTGAAGAGGCCTGCGAAGTGTGGGCAATGCCTTCGCTATGGTCACACCTGCAGTGGTGAGGTGGGGAAGATGTGTGGGCGATTGCATTCGTGGATCGCCAGGGCTGTGTCGCGGGCAGAGGGTAAGTCTCCTCCTTTTCCATTCCTCCTACACCGTCCGAACTCATGTGGAGTCCTTGTCCTCCTCTAGAGTACGTGTGAAGGACGAAAAGGATGGTCGAGAGCTGGAGGTGAAGGAGCGAGGGTCGAAGGGGAAGAGCAAGGGGAAGGCGAAGGAAAAAGGGTCGACGACAGGTCCGTCCTCGATTTCGTCGAAGGGCGTCCTTGGTAAGCCTGTTGTGCCCCTCTTCCGAGCATATTTGGCTGATTCCAGATACCTCCGAAGGCACCCGAACGTCTACACTGGCCAGCGAGGAGAGAATGGAGGAGCTGGTGGAGAGGTCGGAGGAGCTGATGAGGAGTGTGTCCCGGAAGTTGAACGATTTAAGCGGAGAGGTGTTAGAATAGAGGGGGTCCAGGTGATGATCAGGAAGCTAACGAAATAGAGTAGAGTCTGTGGTAATTTTTGTGTGAACATAGAAGCATTGTTTCTCTTGAAGAGCTAGATGGTGTCCAAGCCTTAGGTCTCTTCGGGGGCTTCACGTGAAAGTAGGCGAAAGTGGCTATAAGCAAATCAACTGGAGGCGGTGTTCGCGAAGTTTGTGCGAAGTGATCACCAAGTTTTCCGAATGTAGGGGTGTGAGTTTGTATAATGCCTAAGCACTCATCCCCCCCTTTATGGTACACGTCGCCCCGACGGGTAAAATGCGTTGGGATGGTTCGGGATGCTGTTGGGAGACAGAATGGTTCGCTATCCATGTCGGACGTTGAAGAGTAATAGAATGGTCCAATCGCTGTGTTTGGGGCATGGCCCAAGGATAGTGGGGACGAATAGCGAGCGGCGATATGGAGGACTCGGTAGAGTGATGCTCAATATGCTTTTGCTAAGGTAGCGAATAGCTTGCCGTCAATGTCGAATGTCTGTACGAAAACAGGAAGATTCGGGATAGGAAAGGGCAAAGAAGGAAACGACACCTGGTGGAAGGGCCAAGGTGTAATAGAGTGGTCCAATCGCCGTGTTCAGGGTGTAACCCAAGGATAGCGGGGACAAGTATAAAGCAGCGCTATGGAGGACTCGGTAGAGTGATACTCGATAGGCTTTTGCTGAGGTAGGGAATAGTTTGCCGTCCATGTCGAACGTCTGTGCGAAAACAGGAAGATTCGGGATAGGAAAGGGTGAAGAAAGAAACGACACCTGGTGGAAGGGCCAAGGTGTAATAGAGTGGTCCAATCGCCGTGTTCGGGGCGTAACCCAAGGATAGCGGGGACGAGTTCTCGGAATGTGTGTTGAAGGTAACTAAAGAGTGTTATGTGGTAGAAATATCTATCGAAGTGGAGTTTACTGAATGAGATGAAGATCTACGTGTTCGGCGAACGAGACGAGTAGTGGCTAGTGTGCTAACAAGGAGAAGGAGAAGGAGACATCGTTCGAGAATTGGGGCGGTGAATTTTGAGAATAGGATGAGAGGGGAAGGAATCGGAGACTGAGAAGGTGTACATGGATGGGGAGAGATAAAGGGGACAGGATATTTGAAGTGAACAGATACAGGGATTCGTACAGAGTGGGTAAGGTCGTTGTTCGAAGGAGTAAAACGATCCATTCTTAACACTACAGAGGGATCGCGAGCTTAGTCTTCCACGGGAAAGCTTTCGCTATCTTCAGAAACCTCTTCGAGAATCGCAACCTGAGGGTTGCCTTCGAGAGTGAAGATAGCTCTGCCAGTGGTTGAGGCAGACTCTTGAAAGCGGCACCCCTTTGCGTGATGTGTGGGGGTTTTGCCGCAATAAGGGCAAAGGCCTTTGGTTTTTCGTCGCTCTTTCTCGGCTTCAGTCAGACATCCAGTAGCATCGAGGATGCCAGAAAGATCTTTCTGTTCGTCGGGCTTGGCTGCGGCAGAGGGTCTGGGTCGAGCATTAGCATGTGGCGTAGAAGATGGTTTGGAAGAGGAAGGGGGACGAATAGAGGTTGTAATCTGCTTTTTGCCTTGGTGCTCCCAGTAGCAATTGTCAATGCGAAGAGCCTGACGTTTGAGATTGTCGAGGCTTTCGGGACGTTCGTAGGAGAGCATGTGGTCTTTGATGAGCTCGGCGAGGCTGTTGTAGAAAGCGTCGTAAAGGGCAGCATCATTCCACTCGACATAAGAGGACAACTCAGCGAATGTGGTCATGTGGCGATTGACACGATGGGTGTCGAGCATCTTGAGCCTGCGAATAGCTCGCTCGGATACCTGGATGATGTCGGCCTGACCGAAAAGACGATTAAGTTCATCGACAAAGATAAGCCAGCTCTGAATGGGAGGTTCTGGGAACTGAATTAGAAAAGGTTGCCACCAAATCAAGGCAATGTCGCTGAGGTAGGATGCTGCGTAGGAGACCCGCTGTCGCTCCTGCTGAAACTTTCGGGGCTTGTTGTCGAAGACCATAATACAACTAGCGATGAATGTTTGGAGAAGGCGGGGTTCTTTCCCTGTGAATTTGTCAGGTTTCACAGCATCGGAGTCACCATCAGGGGCGGCCTGAGGGTACAGTTGCGGACAATCAAACTCAGTTAATTTGGAGACCCCATTTATGCACACTGCTACAAACATCCAGAATAGTCAAAAACTGCGAAAACATGTATATTACACCTTTATGAACATACTTCTACGAGCCGATTTCCTTATTTCAAAAATTTTTGGGCTGACAACTGAAAATTTGGCCACACTGCAAAAAATTCGGGAAAAATATGAAAAAATGCGCAATCGACAGCTCTCAATGAGCTGAACATGATTACGTTTGCCAAATTAAGTTCAGGCCAACCGTTGTGGCGCCAAAAAAAAGGAAAACCAAGTGGGACCCTCTTCAATGGCTCGCGGACGGCATCCAAAACATACCCGAAACACTACTGGCCTTCGAAATCAGGCGAACCAGTCAAACGTTCAACAGTTACCAAATGTGGAACCGCTCACGAATGACACAGAGCCCACGCCGACACCGGTTGATCCCTATGAGAACAGCAACCCAAGCATATGTGACATACCTGAAGGAGAATTAGGGCTGCATTTTGACAGCACCAAGTTTAGGATTGATGATGATGATGCTGGCATGGAATCAGATATGGAAATTGAAGAAGCGTCATTGTGTGGGGATTGGGGGGACGAAAATCTGCAGGAAAGCTTAATTGCATTGGCAGTGAATCAAGGTGATGATCCCTTGGATGAAGATTGGGTTCCTTATGAGTTGAGGAAAAGCAAAAAATGAGAATGGGTGAGTCTCTGCAAAGGTTGACCATGCACCATTCCAAGCTGACTGTGACAGAGTGGCCCAAAGGGTACGCAAAAGGCCCTGATGTAATGAGTAAATCAAAGCGCACCCAACGCTGTTACCGTAACGCAAACCAGAATCAGATGACGTTGGATGCTTTCATATCCACTGTGCAAACCTGCACTCTACCAGCTCACGTTCGCAAATTGCCTGCCAAGCATTGTGTCACCTGTTCCGAGCCAGTGACAATCCGGCAAGAAAGTCTCGAGGTGAAGATCCCACCAGCCGTTTGGGAAGAAAGCGTTGACATGAGGTCCCGCCAGTGCCGGCTCATCAGGAAAGCATGGATCTTGAGATACATCTGGCATTCCACGAAGCTGAAATGGAGGAGACTGGTTGGGAGGATGATATTGAGGAGTGTGTGCATGGAGGTGCAGCCAATATTCAGGGCTGGAAAGAACTGTGTGAGCAGATAAAAAAGGACTTAAAGGAGGGGAGGAACATTTTACCTATCACAAGGGTCAATCAGCTTCTTATTCTCCGGAACTTCGCAACCCTCCAGCTCAAAGGATATGGCAAAATCAAAGCAAGTCTCAATGTTTCTCAACAATGGCATGAGGGGACGGAGAGCACTTTGCACGAAAAGTCCGGGCACTTGCACGTCATTACCAAGTTTTTGAACAGTTGCCTGTGGAGAAACGCGGCGGGCGAAGATAGCACATAGCCTCCTACTTGATGAGTGAGTCAAAACTGCAGTGCGAGCATGTCTCACCTCACAGAAAGCAGGCAAAGTCACGCCTCGCAAGTTTCAGCATGCAATTAACAAAGAAATCCTTCCGGCCCTGTCAATCTCGTTGAAGCTGCCACTTTGTGAGCGAACTGCACGGCTTGGCTTCTGAGACTCGGATGGCATTTGAGACACTAAAAAAAGGTGTATATATGGATGGGCACGAAAGGAAGACGTTGTCAAGTACCGTAACGAGCTCTTCCTTCCAGCCATGGCCAAATTCGAGGAGCGGATGACAAAATTTGAGGGTCCAGAACTGAGAAAGGTGGCACCAACATTGAGAGAGGATGAGAAAGAGATCATACCTCAATTTCACGATGAAAGCTGCCTCTCGGTCAACGATTACAAAGCACGGGCATGGTTGGGACCGATCAGACCATCTTACAAAAGAAAGGCCGAGGCCGTCTTATTCATGTCTCCGAATTCATCAACCCAATCACGGGTCGTCTTGTTCTTCATGATGCAGAAGGACACATTGTGGATGAAGCTCGGAAAATTATCTACCCTGGATCCAATGGCGATGCATGGTGGGATACAGAACAGCTGCTTACTCAAGTGAAACATGCGATCCAGGTGTTCAAGAAAGCGCACCTGAATTGTGTTGCACTCTTTATTTTCGATCAGTCATCGGCTCACGCGTCATGGGTCCAGACGCACTCAAAGCTTTGGACATGAATAAGTCAGATGGCGGGAAGCAGCGTAGACAGCGTGACACGGTCATCCCCGAATCCAATCCAGCTGCGGAGCATCGAGGAAAGCTACAGAAGATGACACTTCCAGATGGCAGACCAAAAGGTTTGGAACGTGTTCTTACAGAACGTGGTTTTGATGTTCATAAGATGCGTGCCAAGTGTGCACCAGTATGCCCGTTCGAAAATACTCATTGCTGCATGGGCCGCCTCCTCAGCAAACAGGATGATTTCACGAATCAAGAGTCTATGCTTGAGGCTCTTATCAAGAAAGCTGGGCATGAATGCATCTTCCTGCCCAAGTTCCACTGCGAGCTCAATCCAATCGAGATGGTAAGTTCGAGGTTGCGTAGTAATTTTATTAAGTCTGACTATGGTGAATCTACAGTACTGGGGATGGGTCAAGTATCATTATCGGAGGTACCCAAGCAAACCTTCGCAGAAGCGAAGGAGATCGCGTTGCAATATCTTAATGCATGCCCTACTGATGTGATCCGGCGGTTTATCAATCGGTCCTGGCGGTTCATGAGTGCATACCGAATGGGGCTTACTGGTAACGCTGCCGCATGGGCCGTCAGGAAGCAAAAACAACATCGGCAGGTTTCAAACAGGGCAATGATGTCAATTGATGCTGTTCTGAACCCGGTTTAGCATACATATTTTTCAAATTTTTGGTCCAAAAATTTTGGCCACCCTCAAAAGTTACAGGAAAAATACAAAAGTAGTGTTTTCTGACGTATTTTGACCCGCTGAATCCAATTCTGAACTCAGTTTGTCCA